>JACATO010000942.1:107500-247500 GCA_018389105.1 Nautilus pompilius | reverse complement strand
AACCAAGATATGTTAGGCTCCATGTGGCGGAGATGGTCCAGCGGGTCAGGAAACGTCAAACAATAGCATAGAGGGTGTACCTGTCGTATGCATCCTTAGCACGAGTGAAATAGAATTGTTATATTAATTTAATTTAATTCAATTATTTAACAGTTAGTTTTCGCGTGAAGAACCTGCACGTGTCAATTAGGGTACGCAGGGCACCTGATAAGTAATTTAGCATGTTAGATATTTAAATACTTTGTTACTTGTAGTTTCTTCCTGGCTTTTATCACTCTTAAATGTATAAAAGACATTTGGAACTCCATTTTTTTTTTACTTATTTTTAAAAACTGATTTTATTTAGCCAAGAAATGTACCAATATAATTTGAATATTTTCCAGTGATGTTCTTCACGGATGAAATCTCTCCTCTCTCTCGCTCTCGTCGCTGCTCTCTCTCTCTCTCCTCTCGCTCTCTCTCTCGCTCTCTCTCTCGCTCTCTCATCAGCATCATCTCTCTCTTCTATCAGCATCATCTCTCTCTCTCATCATCAGATCTCTCTCTCTCTCTCTATCATCATCATCATCTCTCTCTCTCTCATCACATCATCTCTCTCTCTCTCTCTCCTCTCTCTACTCTCCTCTCTCTCTCTCTCTCATCATCATCATCTCTCTCTTCTCATCATCATCTCTCTCTCTCTCTCTCTCTCTCTCATCATCATCATCTCTCTCTCTCATCTCTCTCTCTCTCTCTCTCTCTCATCATCAGCATCTCTCTCTCTCTCTCTCTCTCGCATCATCCTTTCATCTCTCTCTCTCTCTCTCTCTCTCTCTCTCTCTCTTCTATCTCTCTCTCTCTCTCTCTCTCTCTCGCTCTCTCTCTCTCTCTCTATCATCATCATCTCTCTCGCTCTCCTCATCTCTTCTCTCTCTCTCTATCTCTCTCTCTCTCTCTCTCCCCATATACAGCGGGGTACCCCGCTTGGAAGTAGCCCCTTCTACTGACATGTGATCAGAGAGGCAGTGGCATATTGGTGAATGATACATTAAAAGTAAGTCGGTTAAAGTTTTTGATGGACGTGCATGAACAGATATCTTGATGTAAAGGTGTCAAAAAATATCTATATAAAAAACAGTAATGAAATGTCGGAAAACAGGTTCTGTGGAAAGAAGAAAAAGCTGTTTTTCCGGTATCCGTGTGGACGACAGCCTACGGTAAAACAGCGAAACAGTCTGCGGTGCGATTTTCGGGATATCGCACCACCGAAATGTCACGGCAGTCACACGTGACGCCCCACACAGTCAGTGTTTTGGAAAAAAAAATTGAAGACAGCAGATACTGCGTTACCTGCGCGGTATTGTGATTGGCTGCGGAATGAAGTTACGGGCTGACATCTAATGGAATGAGTCTGTACTTCATGTCTGAGGAGGCCTGGCCCCACCCTACTGTCTATCTTAATTTACACCAGTCCTGTTAGAACCCGCATCCACTCTTCCTGGCCTCTTGAAATATTGGTGCAGGTTCAGGCATTGAGGAGACACGTGTTTTTTTACAGCCACTTCAAATCCTGAACGATACGTTAAAGCTGATATCCAATCCTTCCGTGGATCGCCTGACAGAGAATGGAGGAGCTCCAGGCTATTTAAAGCAGGATGGAGCCATGGCGCATTCTGCGTAGATGACCCTTGCACGTCTCCACGAGAACAATGAGAAAAGGGCTGTGATCGCCACATTCCCCAGATATATCAGCGTGTGGCTTTTATCTCTGGGAAAACAAAGTAAAGTACAGGGTGAGTCAAAAGTAGCGCCCCAGTTTCTGGGAAGGCATGCTCATGTTGTTAATATGTTACCTTGATTTGCAGGTTATTACTGACAGTTTGGAAAGTTACTAAATCTGTATCAAGTTGAACCATGAATTACCTTTCAACTGTAATACAAATGGCAAAAAAAACAACAAACTGACAGCCCTAAAACAGGAATTGGGCGATACTTTTGGCTCACCCGGTATATATAGCAACAACTCTCGATCAATCCGTGTACTTAAGGAAAAGCATTTCTGCTGTCATAGCTGCAATTAATCCTGACGAACTACTTCATATGGTGGATGTCTCAATGCAAGCGGAGGTCACCAGTGTCTGTCATGTGCCATTAAATGTAAATAGCCTTCGTCATCCCTGCCGGCCCATCTCGTGTATATGTATATATATAATGATAGTCATAATTTTAAATTCACCAATCAAGGAAAGCTTTTGAGGGGCGCTGGAGGTGCAAGCCAATCAAAGGTTATCCATAAATCTTCCACCACGCGAAAGTCCCTACTGGAACTCTTCATTTCAGATGATGGAGGAGACCGGATAAGGGGCGGCGGCCGGCGAAGAAGGGAGCCAGGAAACCATGCCGAGGAGATGGCCAAACCGAGCCGGTAGCGGTCGGGATTCAAACTCAGCCGCCTAAAATACCGAGATAAGAAGGATCAACTCGGTTTCTGTCTCTCCGAACAAAGCAAGTGGTTCTATTGAGATAAGAACAGTTTTTGTTGTCGTCGTTTGATGACGGTAGATAATCCGTCTGGTGACGGTCCGTGGTCGTCGTCGGCTCGGATCACGAAGCCGTGTTTTGGTTTTCTTCCGCATTTTATTACATTTCCTCTTCCCAGTCTGACTGACCGTCGCAGCAGCGGCAGCAACAGTGACATTGTAGCTGAATAGTCTTCAGTAAAGAAACTTCTCTTCTTCGTGTTCCGTTGTTCTCCCGGGTGAGCGCTGCTGCCAGAAACACGGTCACTTCTGCTAAGCCGTCACCGCCAAAATCAAGATCTCTCCTCCTGTCTTTCTCAGGTGTGACACGACGACGTCCCAAGGTTTGGCGGAGTCTGTCGTCGCCGCCGCTAGAGGGGGTGGCTGTGTGACAAGGCTCGGCACACGCCGCCTGTTGGACCTTAAACGTTAGTAACAAACTTGAGATATTTTCTCACTTTTATTTAGATTTTTAAATTAGTATATTGTTTATACGTTTTTACCTAAGCAGCCAAGAATTCTCTATTCGTTTGTATTTTCAAAATCAGTAGAGTTTTCATCCCATATATTTAAGCAGTAATTACACACGTGGAGACAATTGTAAATAATGCACAGTGATGTTGGTGTACAAGAATGTCACTGTTAAAATATTTACATAATTCATCCGCTAACGATCGGTATGCTTCGACTGAATACAGATAACTAAACAGGATTCGTTTCCACAGCCTATTTATCAGTCAGATGGTGGGGGTGAAAGAGAAAGGTTATAAAAAGGTGTATTGCTGCTGGCGGTACGCAGCTAGTAAACTTAAGTTGGTTAGAATAATTGTCTGAAGTCCTGCTACCCTCTGAGAAAAACATGCCAAGTAAAGCACGTTCTTCCGTGTAACTCCAGAGTATTGAGTGCATCGACCGAGAACTTGTGCGACACCAGAGTCGGCTGTTCTTGGAGAGCGGCGAAGAGGCTGCAATTAGATGGAATTCTTTCCATAGTCTTTTACTCTCTCTCTCCATCTCTCTCTCCATCTCCATATCCATCTCCATCTCTCTCTCCATCTCCATATCTCTCTTCTCTCTCCATCTCCATATCTCTCTCTCTCTCCTCTCTCTCTCTCTCTATCTCTCTCTCTCTCTCTCCATCTCCATATCTCTCTCTCTCTCTCTCTCCATCTCTCTCTCTCCCCATCTCTCTCTCTCTCTCTCCATCTCTCTCTCTCCCCATCTCTCTCTCTCTCTCTCTCTCTCTCTCTCTCTCTCTCTCTCTCTCTCTCTCTCTCTCTCTCTCTCTCTCTCTCTCTCTCTCAAGAGCAAAATCTATTTCCGTAACATGTAAACATGCTGTGAGGAAAAACTCTCATAAAATAAAATATTCGGATGCTACGTTAACTGTTTGCTTTCCTAGGCAACAGCGCACGTGCATAAATAATAACTTTGTGAAACTTTGGTCTGGAACAAAATCGTCAGTCCCCAGGCAGGTAAGTGGGTCAGATTCGTTAGGGTGCACGTTAAATTAATTTTAAAAAAAGAGAGACTAGAACGGTGGCGCGACGGAAGAGTGAAGGCAAGCATCTTTTTGCTGCTTGTGTGTGTGTGTGTGGAGAGTTATAGTAACTTACCAGCCATACTTTACCGTTTAAAGGGCTGGTATAAACGTAGGGCATATTTTCATTTGTTTACGGGTTGCTGGGCCCGATTGATCGACTCTGTAAGTTCTGCTATTCGACATAAACGAAATAGAACAAAAAACTTTAAAAAAATATTTTGATTCCCTGAATGATAGAAGAAACTTGAGATTCGCTAATTTTTTGCCACATCCTCCGGAGAATCGGTCTGCGAGTGATGTCAGGCGTGCAGAATCTACTTCCACGAATCACGAGTTGGTGACGATGGCCATTGTATCTTTCTTGGCAAAAAAAAATAATATCGCCGAAGCGAAAATACTCTTAAGAGAACAAGAGCAAAATTACTTTTCAGTGATGTAAGCGACGTCGGTTTTTGCTTGTGCTAAATTCATTCCGCAAAGTTCGACTAGATTTATGCCTACCGATCTGGTTCAGTTACCCTGAACCTGCTTCCACCAAGTTTTATCGTCTGCAGGTTAGTTACAGGCTAACCAGTGACCAATCCGTAAGGTTGAGTCAGTCACAGCTTAAATGCGATCCTCTTCCATCATGGCGTCGACGAGTCCAAGTCACTCGGCGGCTGGTAAGTCGTCATTCCGCCCGGGAATCTCTTGTGCGGAGAAGAGGAAACGAATACCATGAACAAGCAAACGGAAATGATGAGATTGCATTCGGGACATCTGAAATTCTGATATACTTTTCATTTATTTATTTATATTTATTTTAAACTGATGTGGAATTAATCTATAGGAGCAGATCGTTGGGGAATTCCACGGGAGAAATTAGTTCCGATTCCCAATCCATCCTAAGCAAACGATTCGACTGCTATCGATAGCAGACTGCCAGGCTGCCGGTATTTGGTTCCTGTTGGCGCTCCTGTGAATAATTCATGAACCGAGATACGGACTATAAGCTGAAACTCTAATACCAAGATATATCTGTTATTCTCTTTCCCAGCGGGTGGTTCGGATAACATAAATATTTTAAGCCCTTCTCAATATTTCTCTGTTTGATATTAAGTTCTCGTATTTGTATAATATTTTCTCAGTGTTCATGTGTGCGTGCGAAAGAAAGATATGCAGTAGCGTGGAAAATATCAGGATGGAAGAAATTAAGAGTCCAGGACGGAATACAAGAGAAGAACAGCTCAGCTGAACATCGTGTGATGCAAACAACCGGATACCTTGGATTACATCAAAGTAATTAAACGAACATGTTCGCGATCTGCGCTTTTGTACTGATCAGCATTTAACAAAGCCGCGAATTTCGAAAGGTAAAAATTCACAGAAAGGCTGTTTAATTGTTTAATGTCCTGAACACGTTAGATGAGATCTTCTGAGAGATTCTAACTACGTCAGGACGACGACATCATTGACACCTGGAGATCTCGTCATGATTACCGATTTCCGTTAACAACCGAGAGATCATCCTTTAAACTGGTCATTTCACTGTGATAGAGTATTACACTTGCAACGTTGGACATTATTAAACCGAATGCCGCTGAATTTGTATTAGCTAATAATAATGTTCAGGGAAGGTCCATTGGCCTCCAAAGTTCGAGTCCCGGTCGGAACCGGCTCGATTTGTGGTACTTTCCTGGCTTGGTTTCTTCTTCTCGCTCTTTGCACCAGCCGTCCGCATGAGCTTCCGGTGAAGCCTGCCAGCACGGGAAACAGGACCAGCAGTGTTCAGGTGTGAGTCTGTTCTTTTTTTGTGGCTGTCTTACGTTTGCAGTAACCGAATGAATTCATTAGAAAACGGCAACAATACCGTCTGAACGGTGTTAACGAACGACCTTTCATTGCGCCTTCATTAAAAGACAGCGGAGGAATGTCTGATATTTCTTTCTGATAAAGAAGTTTGCGATTTAGGTAAATTTCACCGAATCTCCAGGTCCAGCGTAGAAACAAAAACAAAAGAGAGGCGTTTAATTGAATTATTGATTGTACTTTTGTGTTTTTCGTTAATCTATCTCCCCCTAAATTAGTCTGGAAACCTGAGAAGACAGGGATCCCGGGGTGTAAGTTCTAAAACCTCACTCGTAAAAGGGGAGGAGTCCCCCGGGCTCGCGACAGGTTTCCCCAAGCTTTCGCTTTCTCTCTCATGAAGAAAAAAAAAGTATATTAAAAGTGCTTCCAAGTAGCGTTTGGCCGGGAGACGCCCTCAACATCCTGGTAATGCTTTTTGGAGTTTGTTATCCGATCATCGCACCCGTTTCGTTTCACCCACCTGCCTCCTTTCGCCAGCACAAAGGTATGCGAGTGACCGAAACCATCTGTTCTGCTGATGTTCCAGATCTCTATTAAAAAAGCTGCTCGGAGGGACGGCCCGCATACCCCCGGCAAGGAATATACCATCCGGTCAGCATCGAGTCTACTTTCACTTTTACACCATCTACGTACTGCATCTGGATATGAGGCATAATTTATCCTCGAACTCAGCGATCGCAAAAGCATTAAAAAAAACAAACAACTTGTTCAAATGTGATATCTGATGTCTCTCTGGTGATTCCTCGCGGCTTCTTTAGAATTATCTCCGTAAAAGTTACCCACCCTGACCATGTACTATCCAGTAAAGGTTATTAGAAACAACTAAAAGGTGCTCACCATTAAAGACGCTAGTTGAAAGCATCTGAATTATCGATTAAAGGCTAAAGCCGCTTACGTTAATCAAGACCTAATCATTCCACATTAATGCACAAGATTTACCTATCTTCAGTAACAACGTCTACTCTCCTAATAGCCGCCATTGATCAGCTACACACGGACACGGTGCTAATCCGTGCATCATCTATAACTGGTTCAGCCATTCACAGAATATATTAAAACTTGTTTATTTTTTCTTCAAAACCGCGGCTAAAAAACAAAAAAAAAATGTTTTATTAATGTCAGTTTTAAGAACGTATTAACCTGTCTGTTTTTTAATTATTTTATTTTGTATTTAGCTACATCTGGGGGCTGCCATTCTTCTACTTTCGTTTGCCTGAGACATGTAAGGACCAGGCTAAAAAAATTGTAGCATCCAGTTCTTTATTCAGCTGAGCTGTTTATATGATTCTGTTATTCGTTTCGTTCCTGAACCATTATGTGAAGTGGAAAAAAACAACAACCAAACAAATAGAACACGAGGTGATTGTAGGTCCCGAACAAAAACGATGAGGTGTCTGATCGAGAGCGCTCAGCTGACGCCATCTTTGATTATGTCTAAAAGTGTAGAGAACTGCGGGCAGGAGAGAGAGAGAGAGAGGCGCGTGCGGCGTGACGTCACCGTAGAATCCACGGTTTGTGGCAGGAAGATTCACCGGAATTCTTGTGTTTCACCGAATTGGCGACGAAGAATAAAATTCGCGTGACGTCGGATGGCGCATTTTGAACGGTAAAGTTGATGTTTTCATCAGTGTGCCGGATCCCAGCATTAATGGCGGAACAGACGACGAGGATCCGATCGCGTTTTGGTAGCTGAGGAGGCAGTGAACATCTTCTAAGAATGCGTGACTGTTTTCTTTTTTTGGATAATTACTTCGTGCTTCGGGTAAATATAACTTTCTGGGGGCGGATATCTTTTTCGTCAACCGGAACTGACCAATTTGTGTCGTCCTGGACAAAACTCCAGTTTGTGCGATTTTGCCCGATGTTGATTAAGTAATTCGAGATCAGCTCATCAGAGTTTTCCAAAGATGTTAAGACTGCGTTCAGATTTAGAGAGAAAGATATTAGCAACAGCAGAGAGCTGAAGAGGTTAAATTTTCTCTTCATGGCTGTGTCTGTTCTGTTTCCTGGTAAGTCATACCTCGACTTACGTCTGTTTACTGTTAATAATATTAGGAAAAAATAAAAGTCGACTTACGTCAGTTTATGCAACTTTCTGTTACATCAGTCAGCGAACATATGAAAAACCCATAAAAGTTTTAAAAAATCACCTAAAAACCAATTAAAAGGTGCAAAATCACATAAAAATAAATATTAAAATATGTAAAATAATTTATAAAATTATTTAAAAGCTTAAAATTTTTTTCAAATATTGTGTACAGTACACTTATTAATTTACATGACGTTCGGTACTTATAATTTCAGCGTTCGCCGCGTGGCGGCGCTGTAGTTCTTGTCAGCTGATTCAAACTTGTGCTTGTGCATGTGTTTTTTTGCAGCGTCTCGTTAGCGATGAATTTGTGGCTTTATTTGTACCCCATGGCTCCGAAGAAAGTTCCTACTGATAGTCCTAATGCTGGTGGTACTAAGCGCCGTGCTATATCGTTGGAAGATAAGCTGGCTCTGATAAAAGGCCATGAATATGATGAAAAGGTTGCCGCCATAGCTCGTGCTTTTAGTTTGAATCGGACGACGGCATCGACGATCGTTCATGTAAGGCACGGATTTTAGCCCACGTCAAAGATGATGTTCCAGCGATGAAGAACACCGTCATCAACAAGAAAAGAGGCAAGATCTACGAGGAAATGGAACATCTTTCTCTCTGGATTGAACGGCAGACTCGTCAGCGTATTCCCATAAGCCAGCTGTTGATTCAGTAGAAAGCGTTGTCTTTATTTAAAGACCTCAAGAAGAAGTTTCCCAACGAGAAAGTCGAGGATTCAAGGGAAGTTTGGGATGGTTTATGGGGTTTAAGCAGCGACACAATTTTCACAATGTCAAGATCCAAGGCGAAAGTGCGTCGGCCGACGAATTAGCTGCATCGGAATTCCCAGCGACTTTGGCGAAGATTATTGAGGAGAACGGAATTCTTCCAGAACAAATATTCAACGTGGATGAGACCGGTCTCTTCTGGAAGAGAATGCCAGATCGTTCATTCATAGCCAAGGAGGAGAAGGCTATGCCAGACTTCAAGGTCGCAAAAGACCGTTTGACCCTTCTGTTGGGAGGCAATTGCTCGGGCGACTTTAAGTTAAAGCCGCCGCTGGTGTATCATGCCCAGAATCCTCGAGCGCTGAAGAACATCTCCAAGGCCTCTCTCCCAGTTGTAGGGATGGCAAACCCAGAGGCTTGGGTGACTGTTGCCATTTTTGAGGATTGGTTCTTCAACCACTTTGTACCAGCAGTGGAGAAGTATTGTAAGGAGAAGGGCATCCTGTTCAAGATCCTCCTTATTTTAGACAACGCTCCTGGCCACCCGCAAAATCTCGTCAATTTTCATCCGAACATCACCGTCGTTTACCTCCCCCTCAACACCACCTCCCTCTTGCAGTCGATGGACCAGGGGATCATTGCCATCTTCAAACGCTTAGGCAGGCTGTAGCTGCAACGGAACTGGATGACGACGTCACACTCCGTGACTTTGGGAAGGGAAGGGACACGAAATCTACAAGAACCGCAACACTTCACCATCAGCAGCAGGGCTTTGCGCACATTGAGAAAGCGCTTGCAGTTTTCGAGGAGGTGGATCCCAATGCTCAACGCTTCGCAAAAATTGTGGGGGCAGTTCACGACGCTACTGTTCCTTATAGGATCATCCTGCATGAAAAGAAGAGCGAGACTATACAGGGCTCTCTCGACCAGTTCTTGCAGCGCATCCAAAATCAACAGGAAGAACTTGAATCGTCTGCTGGAGAGCCTCAGCCGTCAACGTAGTCCCATCCTTTTCCTCTGGCTTATCAAGCACATCGATGTCACCCATCAGGTAAAATTTTTGTTTTTTTTTCTTCTTTACATTGGTATCGATTAAAAAGGGGGGTCTAGGTCGTTTTTTAAAGAGTTTATTCGGCTTAAGTCGCGAGTCCTGGAACGAATTACCGACGTGAGGCGAGGTGTGACTGTACTGCGAAGTGCTAAAGGAGACCAGTCTCTGACATAAGCACAGTCAGCTCAGCCAACATGTATACTTCAGACAGACCACAATACTAATAATTCTGAATCCATTTCAGTTATCAAAACGTTAACAAGGGGGCAGAGGATCGCTATAAATCGGCAAACACGAAATTCGAGCAGCCGAAACATCACTTATTTACGAAATAACAGAGGGGTGAGGTTTCAGTTCCCCTCCAGGCGGCGCTGTTTCTCCTACAGCCATCAGAGACATTGTCCAACAAGCAGAGTCTGGTGACTGAGTGGTCGTGGTTCGTGGTTTGAACCCACTGGTATTTAATTTAAGTTTATTACAGCTGCATGCAAGGTTAAAGCTTCGTAACTGTAAAGTATATTTTGTTTGTGAGAAAGAACGCAGTATTTGAGCATAGATGTCGGTCGGTCGGTCGGTCTCGCCATCTTGACCGCCTACACAAGCGTAGAGGATTGTGGGTAGACGAGATAGCGCGTGTAGTCGGGTAGAATAAATGGTTGGCGCCAACGAGCTTGCGTCATGTATTGTTTTAAACAGCCCACCTGTATGAAAAGTAGTTATGTTTCTGCATACACACACGCACACTTTTCATGTAGTGATAAAAGGTCTCTCTCTTTAGCAACATCCTTGAAACACGTGTCGGTCAGATTTACGGCAGGGTTCCACAAAGAGGCTAGAAGAGCAAACAACGTGGGAACCGCTGTCACGAATTCGCTTCGAGTTATTGTTTTGTTTTTGAATGAGACCAAACACGTTTTGTCCTTCTGTTGTTGTACATGGTGTAAAAACCGCGAGTGTTTGTACAATCTGGTGTCTTAAATTACTTTTGGCCAGCACCATCTCGAGAACGAAACTGTTCTTTTAACAGACTGGTAACTCGCCGCTCTGCTGGTCTTCGTTTGTAGCTGAATGACAGACGAAGTCACGAAAACGGCCCCTGCTCATGTTGGTGTACCTCCCCTCTCCCCCCCCCCGGGGATCAGAACATCTGAGGCCACGTGGAGTCGCGCGTATGCAGAGTGCGGGTGGCCAACTCGGTTCGAACCAGCCTCACTTCAGTCAGCTCATTAGGCAGGTGCTGCTCTCGCGATGGGGGACTTTGTCGAACACGACGCGGAAATTATCAGCAACAACGACAACAGAAGTTCAGGAAGTTTTAGGTTTGGAAGCACCGTGGGGAAAGAAAGTAAAAAGATTAAAACAAACGATCACTTCCCTTTCATGAAATATCCCATGTCTATTTTGCATTCCATTCGAACCTTGTTATCATTGCATTGTTGTCGTTTAGATATACATATTTCATTCGAAAATGTGAAGTTGCTAAAAATAATACAGTTTTTACATTAATCTACAAATTCACGAAGAGGGAATACTGAAAAAAAACAGGTATTATTCTTAAAGGGAACTAACCACGATTGTATTGCTGTTTTTTTGTTTAATATGTTCCAAGTCAGTTTGTAGAAAACACCTGAAATACATTTTGAATAAATATCGATAGTATTTTTTTAAAATTTATTTTGAGATATGAATTTTTTTTGCATTCTCCAGAAGATAAAAGATTAAAAGACAAGTAAACTAGAACTACTTAAATAATATAATTAGAAATTAGTACCATACCCAATTAATTTTCTGAAATCAGTGGTAACTGAATAAACGCTGAAAGTATTGTATTTAATTTAATTTTATATTTTTGTAGCATATCCTTAAATTTTAAAAAGTAGTAGGAGATCCTACTGTAGCTTAAGTATTTTTTAAAAGTCATACTTAGATTATAACTTGGCACATCTGTGCCGGAATTAGTGTGGCATCAATCAATGAAGGTAAAACAATTAGGATACATTTAAATAAGACAATAATGTCTCTTTTCAGTTGTATTTTCAAAATTAAAAAGCTGTACAACAAGATATTTTAGAGAAAGTTCTAACCTTTACAGTGAATTTACTAAAGTATAAAAGTATTTTTTAAATTGTCCATAAACTGAATTTGAATTAGTTTTAATTATTTTGTTTTGTTTTCTAAAAGAAAAGTTTTTACATATTGTAAGTGTACATTTACAAAAGTTTAATGTTGTACATCTTTGTCTTTACCGTCATGAATTACTTCCCCTTAATTACAACATTGTTAAAGTGAAGCGAAGTATGCTCCTCAAACTGGAAAAGCATGTACTACCGAAAGTCTCAAGAAGAGAAGTGTATTTCTAGTTCTTTTGAACGGTTTGTATGAAGAAAAAGCAATCTACAATTTTGGTCAATATGCTATAGCGGATGTATTAATAAAATATAATTTGCATGATGCAAATATATTTTCTTTTGCATTAAAAAAGAACAACAAACCTTTAAACAATATTATGCTTGAATTTTGCTGTTCTACTTGTTTTGTTATATTTTATTTTTTATCTACATTATTATTCAAAACCAAACTTTCCCAAGAAATACTATCTTTCATGTGGCACAAAATTTTAATTTATACACGTAAGGGTTTCCAAAAATAACCTAGTTAAATAAAACTATGATTTTATTTTAAAAGATGTATCAAAATGCTAAAGATTATACTAAAATAATTATATTTTTATAATAAGAAAATAAAATTTTAATAAATAAAAGAATAAATGTTAAAGTAAGCTAGAACAGTATGACCAGATTGATTTTTTTTAATATCCAAACCATCTGTGCTTTTCTGTATCTTTATATTTGTTGCATAAAATTTGTCATATCTTTTCTTTTTTATTTCTATATGATGAAAATTTATAGTTATGCTGTTTGTAAGTAAAGTTTTGCAAATCATGAAAAACATCATGTAAAATAAACACTTAAAGTACTCTGATCAACATGGAGCACTGTGTAAAGTCAGGAAGAATCCAAACACAGATTTTTAAAAAAATAATTAAAAGTTGGGACCTGGCTAGTTTAGTTTAGAAACATTTAAAATAATCAAACAGAGGTGTTTATTATCAAGAGATTTGAATGACAGGATGCTAATAAGCTATATGCAAATCATCAACATATAAAAACAAAAGAAAAGACAACTATAAATTAGTTAAATCGCTTTCAAGGTTTGAAATCAGTGATAGAATTGTGAAATAATTTTAAAAAATGATCACTTGTTAACAGAAACACTGTCAGTCAGCTAAAAGTTGCATCAATCAATAAAACGTTTATGCTGGGGATGGAAGGGTGTTATATAAGACAATAAAACAGGCAAAACATTCACAAGAGCATCGAGATGAAAATGGGTTAACAGAAAAAATTTTTAGAAACCAGCAGAATTTTCCCGTGTTGCTTTAGTATTATATACATCTTCACTTATCGATTTTTCTCTAATCTTTCATCCGAATAAATTAAGAAATATATATAGAAAGATGGATGCATCTTTATAATTAACTATTATCTATAATATGCGGCGTGCCCTCCCACTTTTTAATAAAGTTAACTGGCCTTCTAAAGTTATTTTTTACTTCGTTTTTTCCATTCATTACTGTGATATTAAATAAACTATCCAAATAAGCACTTTCTTTCGTTATGAACTTCATATTAATTTGAACTTTATCTTGTTTTAATATGGAAATAAATTATATATTTCTTCAGATTATTATTTTTGCTAAAAATCATTAAAAAAATGAAAATTGCCTCGTCTGCTCTGTGTACCCCACCCTCATCCTTAGATCATCCACCGTTTCTGTTGTTTGGTGTATAGTGCGTCTGGATTCCTAGTTGGCCTCATGTGTGAGTGCCATTCTATTTGTTTAATATCTCAGAATTTTTTCCCCTTGATAATACTGGTGAAATATACCTTTTTAGCAGAAGTCTAAAACCCGACGTTTAGAGAAGCGGGGGGGGGGCATACTCTGGGATTAAAGGGTGTTTTTGGTTTCCGCTACTTCATCCCAGCCTTATGATGTTTACTTGACCAGCTTCCGGGTTGGCCGCGCTGTTTGCCCCAGCCAAGTATTACCCCATCCAGATGAGACCCTGGTAGGCTGTCATGACCGCATTAAACTATCAATAATCTGCTGTTTTGTTCTAGTCTTTCGAACAGATTCTGCTTGATTATCCTTTAGCCGTGTCCATCTGTCTGTAGATAAGCCAGCGCCCCCCCCACCAACTCCGATCGCGCAGCATTCCATTTAAACACGTGTTTTGAAGGTTCTTCCTGTTGTGCGGGCGAGCGCTGAACAACAAATCATCCCTCTCGCTTCATCCGTACAAAGGATTTTACTATTTAAGACAGACTGACGTGGAACACCGATCAGGCGGATGCTAAATGTCGGGATTATATTAATCCGGTGCCGCCCCCCCCCAAACCTTTTCTCAAGCATCAGATTCTTTCTTATCCTAAGCGAACTCTTTGCTAGGGGAGGTACGTTAGGTGGGGTGTTGTTGTTGTTGTTTTGCCCCGCGCAAGGTCGAGGTTACCAAAATGTCCACTGATCTGTCCGCCGTGACACGGGACCGGAGTCGCTCTTACAGTCAGGTGAAGCGCAGCATCTCGTCTTGGATGGAGCCTGTCGCACTCTCTAGAGCGTATCTGGATTAGGTGAGTGCTTGTTTATGTGGGGTGGGGGATGGAGGTTCCGGCGGCGGTGACTCAGCCGGCTCCGGGAGAGACGGACGGACGCCTCCATGCGAGGTCTCAGAAAGTCCTCAGTATCAGCTCAAACAGCACGAAGTTATGGAGGTATGAACAAAATGTCCCCTTCTGTTTGTTTGTTTCTTTTTCCTTCTTCTTCCAAAATCGAATTAAAATACTTTCGTTTCTGTCTGCGTGTTAATATTGGGATCCGCGGTATGAAGAAGCCAGCAGCCCCGTCCGGGTGGGTGGCAGGCGGTTACTGCAGTAGGAGCTTCGTTACCGGAGCCGGGCAGCTCCACTGGCTCTTGACGGGATGAGGATGTGCATGTCCGTTTACTGCCACATAAGTTGACTAAGTCGTCTCTGGTCCGAGGGCTAATGACCCCCCCTCTCTCGATTTTCCTTCCTTACGGATATTTCGCTGTCGGTTCTCGATTCACGTTCCCGACTCTTTCCTCCCAATAGTTCACTCATTTCGCTTCCTTGCCCCGTCTTGGCGCCCTGCTTGCTTAACAAATCGATTTGTTTTTAGAAATAATTCGATTTTGAACCCTGCAGGAAGCAGAGACAGACACCTTGGGAGGGAGAAGATATTGTTTCACTGTGAACCTTTGGTTTGAAAAGGCTCAGACCAAAAGTACGAACGACTTTTCCTGCATTAGAAATATATAAATTTGAATTAGATGTGACAGGAAAAGGAGATATAGAAAACGCACCCCCCCTGGTATTTTAACAGTTTATACTGCTCCTATACCACACTGGTTTTTACACTGGAAACCGTGATTGCAGATTCATCAGTGAACTGCCCCATATGTTATAAGTACTTAATCTGTTAGTGCTATACTTGTCACTAGTACATGACTGATAGTAAACATGCATACTAAAGAAGGATTTCTTGGGTAGCCGCCATTTCTTAATTATGGGTGACTAGAAATTTGTTTTAATTTTTTATACATCCCCCACTTTAAAAATATTTAATTTGAATCATCTACTACAAAATCATTTTTATGTTTAAAAGACACCCTTACTGAATTTCTCGGCTATATTCTTTCTGTTTAGATACTTTAGTATTTTAGATTGATATTTTTCTAAGGGCAATCAGGGATTTCCCTTCACATTCCAGTTGGCTTGAGAGTTTCGATTGAGGATTGTCTATTAAAAAGTGATACTATTGTTCTTTGTTTTTAAAAGAAACATCTAAATATCTACTTGATAAGAATTATCTGCTTTGGAAATGTTTAATTATGAAGGATGTACTCTGAGGCTTAGTGAAAATGCAACGAAAACAAAAAAATGTTGCTTTTGTTCTGTTTGGTGTCATAGATAAAAAAAAAAAAAACAATTTAACTAATGTAAAAGATTTTTTAGAAGTATTCTTTCGTATTTCTTGATTAAAGTACTCTTTTGAACTCACTCACTCTACCCCTATTCTCTTAGGTATATAGAAAAAATTAAAATAATTTCCAAATCCTTCAAATTGATCTTTATTTTCCCTTTGTTGAGCCTTAAAGAGCCGCATATTGTATATATACTAGCAGAATAATAATTTACAAATATGTTAGAAAAATGTGCAGAGAAAATCATTAAAAATGATTTTGCTATCACAAATTAAGGTGGATGATCTGTGTTTTTAAAATTTGTTTGTTACTATTACTGGTGAGCCTTCATTAATCAGAATCTTGACCCCAGTTTTATTCTGCTGGTAACTGTGTTACCCTTTTGTTCTAAAGGAGTGCCCAGAAGGAAGTCAATAATAGAGATTAGTATGTTAATGTTTCCCCCAGCATAGTCAAGAATGAAGACTGCTTTGGGAAGAAAAACTAACAGCCATGTTGATGGAAATTATTAATAACATTTCAGCTAAAACAATAGCATGGTTTATTATTCCTCTTTTTCACCAGCTTTGGCTATGGACTTCTTCCAGGCATTTTAGTTTTCTCTCACATCTAAAAATGAAGAGTTCTAGTGAAATTTGAAGTGTGTGATCTGTTGTAAGTTTCTCTTCCTCTTTTCAACCTACATGCTAACATCCCACACAAAAAATAAACATTCTCCAGAGAAAAACACATGGTGTCATTTTTTTAAGCCAAGGGGAAGATAGGGTGTGGAGAAACACACTCAGCTGGCTGGTAAAGAAAAGCAAGAAGAAACCATGTTATGGCAACCTTAGCAATCCAGTAGTCAAACACTGGACCACCTTACCACTGCTTTTGTAAGTTTAGATTACATTTATTGCCAAAAGTCTGGATAATTGTTTAGCAAGTTAGCTTGACCTTTACATGTTGATTGTTCTGTTATTGGCCAACTAACAGTTTTTTCTAAAAATGTTTTCTCCAGTAGCATAACTAACTAGCTAACACCCCTCTCTCTCTCTCTTAAAGCCATTTGATTACTTATAAATTAGTTATTGTAAATGTTAAGTTTTGTTGATATATTTTTTTTTACTTATAAATAAATGATGCTTTAACTTGTTTCTTTAAAGATTTTGAAGAGAGGCCAGGATGAAATTAAATATTTTTCCCTTCAGTATTTTGAGTACAATTGACACTGAAGTGTATAATACCCGAGACCTACATCTGATTAATTTCTTTACTTAAGCTATCAGAAATTAACTTTATAGATCAGGAAACAAGATTATAAAGTATTATTATTGAAATAAAATACTATCCTACTAGCTAAACATTATTTTGTAGATATAACCCAGTGCTACAAAAATGTGGTGACTCAGATTTAGCATTTTTGAGAAAATTGTTCATAAACATAAAAAAAACACAAAGTGATAATTAAGATTGCCTTGATTTTTATAGGGATAACTTAGCTGTTTAAAAGCACAACATCACTTAATATTAAAAAAAAAAAAAACTTTTTAGCAATAGAATTGCAAATAACTTAACATCAGTAGTTGTTGGTAGTAAACCAGTCTGATTTATTTTCTCCTTGTACAGACCATAATGGCTGTGGAATGCGGACCACCTTGCATAATGTAAATCATTTCAAGAATCATCTTTAAATTTTTTGCCTCTAGACAGTAATGACTACTTAAAGAAACATTGTGGTTTATGGATATTGTTACATGGGAATATTGTCCTTGGCCTTTTGTTTGTTAAATCTTTCTTTACTGATATTCCCATGGATGAAACAAATTATTAATTCTTGCCTATTAATACTGGAATTTATTAAAGATAGCATTACCCAAGGTCTGCATGTTTTGGTTTATCATCATTAAAAAATTAATTTTTTTGTTGATTTTTTTTTCCTCTTGTTTTATGATGACCGATACTGACAAATTGATGATGATGTGCCTATGGGGTCCTTGCCCATAGCAATAGTATTATATCCACACTGTCAAGCAGAACTTTATTCTAAGATAGCTACATTCCTATAAGAATAAAGATGATACTTCTGATATTTTACAGAAACAGTCTGATTTGGACTCATTTTGATGTCTACTGATTTACAGAAAGTTTTCACCAAATTATTATTAAAAAAAAACAACTTTTCTTTTAGTGTCTGTCTGTCTGCAGAGGAGTAGGTTTGCCATTCTTTTACTCAAACTAAAAACTGGTTTAAAAATCTCTGGTGTAGTTAAGCCTATTGTTTTTTTAAAAATGATGGAGTTATGATTTCTTCAGGCCTGCCTTTGCAAATCCAGTCTTTATAGTTAATCTTTATCATTGAACTATCTGTTGGATGGCCCATTGGTGGTTATTTGTCATCAGTTTGATTTTCATTGTTGTAGAACATCTGGCTGGTCCTTCACTGACTTGATTGATTCTGTTTGTTTTTTTTTAAATTAACCTAGTAAATCATCAGTTTAGTTGTTGTTGTTCTTGTGAAGAATATTTGCACATTATTTAATAATTCCCAAAGTGATTTTGGAATCTTTGTGGTAAAGGTATCTCCTTTCTAAACCTATAACAGCTTTCGTTACTCTCTTGGTTATCAACAACCAGCCATTTTTTTTTTGGTATAAGTCTCTACACAATTTTTCTCTTAAAGAACTGCCTCATAAAATTGAGAAACTTGGAGTCAAACTTTACTTTAGTAACCAAGATACAAAGTTTTGGAGCACAGAAACCAAACCATGCAAAAGTAAAAAAAAAAAAAAAAATTGTTTAATAATAAAAATAATACTACCATCTTTTCATTATTACCATAGTTTACTCTATAATATTTGGATACAGTTTTAGTAATTTCTTCCTCAAAGTTTGGAATTCCTTTTTAGCAAAATCAGTATAACTGCTGATGATTCATTTTGATCCAATTTAATAGGGATGATGTACTCAAATTATTGGTTTTTTGGTCCAGGCTTGTTTTATTCTTCTAGTGATAACTTCATTGTCTTTGGCTCAGAAGTTCATATAAGAGTAGGAACCCCTAACTAAGTTGACAGATCCTAATGGACTAGGAGAAACTGATAACTCACTAGGCCTACTATCTCAAGGGTTCTGTGAATGATAGGCAAGAACCCACTGAAGGATAGCACAAAATGGAGATTCCCATCAGAAGCAATTTGAAAGTCATTCTCCACTCAAGTGAGCATGTCTTCAAACAATGCTAATTCCCAAAGCATGTAAATAGAATAAACTAAAAAATTGACATAAATACAGACTTTAAATAAAAATAATACATGAGCTTAAAAATATTTAAGAAAGAAAAAAAAGATATATGGTTTGCTAGAATAAAAGTTTAGCCTCATTTACGATGATCATATTTTAAAAAAAAGTTTTATTTTTATTATATTTTCAAAAAACCTTATAATGAGGATAATCTCATTTAATTTAATATCCTTGTTAGACATCTCCCTTTAGCAGGGCCCACAGGGATTTTTTCAGTTAGCAGTTCTTTTAAAGTTTGAGGTTGCCCCTTTCCATTTTTGGCTTTTCAACAAACCTCTCATATTTTTTGATCATCCTGTTTCTTATTTTTTACCTGACAGAAAATACTTATGTTGAGGGTAGGAGTGCTTAATAGTATAAATCAAACCAATCTACAACTTAATCTATCCCATTTCTCATCTAGGATACATAATATATACATTGACAGAAAGAATTTTAATATTCTCTGGTTGTTTATCTATATACATTCTTCTTTCCTAAATAATAATTTTCTTTATATTGTCAAATACAAGTATGTTTTCTGTTTGCTTATTTAACCAAAAGGACCCAACTAACAACAGGTGTTCTGATAAACTCTTTCCTGTCCTTAGATTGATCTCACCTATATTAGGATTTCTCCCAAAATGACAGCAATAATACAATAACATTAAACTTTTTTTTTTAACCATTTGTCCCAATTTTATTTCTTATCTCCTTATACTACTAGCTTTGCTCATATTGTGTGCGTGGGGGGTAATTTATGGAAATTTTGAAGTTATTTTTTTTACCTATTTTGCATTCTTCTATAGGAAAACACACAAAACTCATCTCTTATTCACTGAGCTATTTTCAGTTGCTTTGAGAAGGAAAAAAGAAAACAGGTGAGCTTTTTGGTTTAACTTGCTGACATTTTGTAACCTTTGGAAGGTGGGGGAGATTATATCATATGACAGATTAAAAACAATTTTCTTTTGTAGTTGATTGTCGTATATCGAACAGTTTTATGAAAGGTAATTGTATTCATCTTTGGTTAACCTGACCTACTATAGTGACAGTAAGAACGTGTGCGCACACAAACAAACTTGCAGCTGAAAAGGGGACTGATCTAAATTTATGACACTGTGACCCAAGATGTTGTAAGTAAGTGGAGGCGTTTGTTGTCAAACATAGTTTGAAGTGCCACCTGAAAGAAGCCGCCATGTAGCGTTCAGCATGCTGATGGAGCGACGACTTATGTATCCTGTCTTTTATCAACAAAACCTTTTCGCTGAACCGAGTACTGCCGTTTTAGCTGTTCTGGCAGGGGTTTCCCCTTACTCTGTTACCAGGTATAGCTAAGCAAACTGTTATCACTTTAACTAAATCTGATGGAATACCATGTAAACTATTATTATTATTATTATTTATTAATGGGATTTATCAGTTAGTTTATTGATTTTCTTATTCATACTCACTCCATATAAAATTTACAAGGAAAGAAAATCTCTAATCAATGTCAGTACAGTTTGGTGGTTGTGCAGCAGTCCGTCCTTATTGTCAAAATCAAGTGAATAGTTTTTCACTTATTAACTACTAAACTTAGTTTTATTCAACTTCAATCATAAACTTTGTTAACAAAAAATACTGAAACTAACACTAGTCCTGGGGTTAGTGTGGTGTACATTTTCCTAATTGGTAGTTAAACATTTTCCATGTTGTATTATTTCAGAGTGGTGGAAGTGTACCACAAGTCTCACTGCAGACAATAAAAGGTTTTAAGGGGAGATAACTGATTAAAGTTGCTTGAATAACAGTCAAACCAATGTGTTGTCATTGCCAACCAATTACATATTTTAAAAGAAGAAACTAATAATTGTAAAGTTTCATAAATAAGCTTTGTAAAATTAGTATAGTTTGATGTACAATAATGGAGTTGAAATGCATAGTCAGTGTTATACTTTCACATGCATTGCTTCTCTAGATATTGATTAGTAGGGGCATTGTTAATTTTTTAAAAATTAATTGAAAAACTCTCTGATGCCTCCAATGATTTTGCCATCTTTTGAGCAGTGTTCATTGTTGGTTAACTTTTTTTTTTCCCTAGCTTAATTGCCAGATCTTTGCTTTGATACAGCAAGGGCATTTATAATTTGTTTATTCTTGACCACTGTTGATGCCAAAGCTGATTACTGGAGCTTAAATGGAAACACTGTTCGTTAATCGTCCTCTCCAGAATTAATCTGCATATCATCAAGCTTTTCCAGTCCTCTGGAGTCTTGGTTTGGTTACTGGAGTGGACATTTATTGTGTGATCAATAGATTTGTTTGCTTCGCAGAACTGCTTTATGATTGTAATGAGAATGGCTATAATGAATATTATGCATTTTGTTTGTATCCGGTGTGCTGACAGTGCTCTCTCTCCTATGACATCAGTAGCTTTTGGATAAAAAGGTGGGTTCCTACATTTTGTTTGAGGATATATTCTCTTTATAATCCACTTAGCATTCCATTACTTTCCTGCTTTGGAAAATTTCATATTAGAGTGTATCTTTTGTTTCTGTTCACTACTAAACATACCACAAGGTGTGGCAACTGGTCTCTAATATATAAATTTTTAATTTAAATTTGAATTTTACTGCTTTTGTGTAAAACCTGATATCTTGGTCAGCTTTATTCTTTTATATCAGTAAACAAGCTCTGCAGATATCTGTACTTCAGTTTTTCATCCAGTTTGATTATGTCCTTCCTATTTGCAAACATATCAGTGCATATATTTTTAATGTATCAATATTTTATAACAGATTTATTTCATAATAATAATATGTAATAATTGTTATGGTGGTGCAGTAGTTTGTTGGCTAGACTACTGTATTGCTATGGCTTAGGGTCCAGGTTTGATTCCCACAGGAGACTGACTTGGTTTGGCTACCTCCTTGACATGGTTTCTTCTCTCTTTCTGTCTCCTGCCACCCACACAGGTTTTTCCTACATCTAAAAAATAAAGGAGATCTAGTAGGAAATTTCAATAGGTTCATTCATGATGCTGATGATGCTTCAGTAATTCATCATCTTGGATAGCAACAGAACAATATTCATATATTCACATGTAATTGTTGTTGTTATACATTATATTAACAAACCTAACATTTAAATTGACTTAAAATTGTTTAAAATCTGGGTTCACTGTCAGACTTTTGACAACTTAAAAAATTTTTTCTTGTAAATTAATACTACTAATACTAAGTTATGCACATTACACGTGTTTGTTTTTTGGGTTTTTTCTGAAAAATCATCAATAGTTAAAACTTAAGTTTATTTTCATTTCATTCCATCTCAGATAAAAGATACTAAGGGATATGACACATTGAAAACACTGAGACAAAATTATTATTTAAAAAATACTAACATTTATTATCATCTAAAAGAAATGCCAGCAGTAAACTAACTGCTTCTTTTCAGTTTCTCTGTAGTATGAAATAAAGTTATAATTGCATCTACTTAATTAGTTCTCATCCACTTTACTGGTATTCAAATTACATGTATAATAGAGAGATAGATGGGGCAGCACTGATGTCATATTAATGTATTCATGTGAAAGTTCTGATAGAACTGTTTTGTTTTTTTTTTTTAGACTAGGAATTTAATTTGTTCATCAGTTACCTGACATGTTAGGTTGGTGGTTAAGGTGGTTTCCTTTTATCTTCCTCAACAATGTGGTGATTCTATGAAAATTCTACTAAAAATTTTCATTTTTAGATGTGGTAGAAAGCCAGAGAGCTCAAAGGAAACAAATACCCACAATTCCATAGTTGCAGTGTTTTGATTCATACTAGTCTACGAATTATATTTTGTATCTTCATTGTGCATTACATCCATAATGTGCACTAATAACCAGTAAGCTTATTTCTCATCTGTCATAGAGATTTTATCTACCCAAGGTACCAGAGAAATTATAGTTTATATAAAGGATGACTTAGTATTTTGTATTATCAAGTGATGATAGATAATAGTTAGTAAGGCTCTTTTTTTTTTTAGAGTTAAGAAACAGTAATGGAGTTAACTTGCAATGTACCATCACATTGGTCATTTAAGTGTTGGAAATAATGGCTTCTTCACAGATCACACAAAATCTATCTTTTATGCAATTTTATGCTCATAAAATTAAAAGAAAAATGTACCAAAACTCAAAAAACGAAATGCTGTAAGAACTTTTACAGGACCAGATGGTGAATCTGGGCATTTCTTACTTCCTCATTAACAAAATGAACTAGAGAACCAGCATGTGCAATGATGTTCATTTTAGTAGACTTTTGTAGTAAGGATTTCTGTTGGCTTGGATGGTACAAGTGGCAGAAAAATTTTATCTAGTTGGGTGGTGCAGTGAGTCTCAGTGTTTGTCTAAAAAATTGATCTAAAGGACAACTGACAGGTTGTAGGTTCAAGATCCACTCCAGCCATTGTAGATTTCCCCCACCAAAAGAATAGAAACTCTTACTGCAAATTAATGCCATTGACATGAACTCAGACTGCTCTTTTTAGGACTAAACCATGGTGATGGGGAAACATTTCTGAAAAATAGGTTCTTAAGTTTGTTCTACTGACAAATGCCTCAACTAACCACCTGTTTTATGTAAAGAACACGTCACCAGAAACCTTTTGCTGTTATCTTAGTAACCTCTTATAGCAAGGCTTTCCAATTTTTTTAAAGTGATGAGTCAGCTTCTTTATATGACCACCATAATATGGACCAGAAATGTATCCTTTGCTGATTACTCTGAATTTAATAGGAAAACAAAATACATATATATATATATATATATATACTTCTATTATTGTTAATGTGGAAGCTAATATTGCTTGTGACCAATAGCTAAGCCTTCATCCTTGAAATTTATGTATTCACAAAATGTATAGTTAATGTGATGTTTGTTTTTTAAAAGTTTATCAGTGTCAGGCAGTTTTAGTACAGCTTCCAGACATTGATCTGTGTCCAGTTTAATTAATTTTCAAGATGGAAAATGTTTGTTCACATTTATGCGCTTCCAAATAAGGATAAAATATTTTGAACAGAGAATGTAGTTTGGAAATCTCTGGCTGTGAATATGTTAACTATTTCAGAATACTTTCTTTAAATCTTGATTTAAACTCAACAAGACATTGCAGATCAACGATTTCCATTTAGAGCTTACACAAAACATCATCAGGACTGAAATCAGAGCTTTACAAGCAGTTTTATTTCTGGTTCATGTTAACAGAAATCCTTAAACCTGTTCTCAGATTCTTCACTACTGTCACATACATTGTGCAGCCAATGGTTCCTGAAGCTTCTCCATTTGTTATGAAATCTTACATCTGACTTTAGTATAGTAAAGTGTTTAGCCTCAGTTTCTTCAAGGAACTGCTTTAACTGACTGTGATTTAAAGCACATGATCTAAAATTGACTGCTGCTACAATTACACTGGTCAACAAGTATTTTTCATCAAGCATATGTCAAGGTGTACTTAGTGTAGTTTTTAAAGCTGATTTCAAATATACAATTAGTTTTTTGACATCACGTACAGTTTTCAAGATGAGAAAGTTTTTTGGTTTTAGCTCATGCATTATATAGAAATTCCAGTTAATGACGTGTATACATGTATTTCATTTACATCATGGAAACATACCTTTAAAATAAACTACATTATTCATTGCTGCATAGTTCAGATGCAATATTTCATCATCTTAAATTAACCAATCAAGTTTTGTCTGATGAAATAGGTATTTCAACATCTCAAATTGTCCAGTCATAATTGGTCTGATGAAATATTTCATCATCTCAAATTCAGTATAAGTATAACCGTTTGTATCTATTTCCTTACTTGTTTTACAGTGTTAACAATGTCAAGACAGTGTAGAAATCCTCCTGATGTGTTTTGTTATGTCTGTGGACAATTTATTGTGAAAGCTCAAAAACGTACAATAACACCAGAGATCAAGAAGATTTATAAGCTATACTTTGACTGTCCTCTTGGAGATCAGGACAAGTTATGGGCACATGTTATCTGCTCAGCTTGCTCAAATGGCTTATGTGGCTGGTTCAATAAGAGGAAGAAGTCCATGCCTTTTGCCATTCCAATGATATGGAGGGAGCCGAAAGACCATTTTAATGATTATTATTTTTGCAAAGTAAATGTCACAGGATTTTCTATGAAGAATAAACCACAAAATTGTGTATCCCAATTTGTATTCTGCAATGAGACCTTTTCCTCACAATGGAAGTCTGCCAATTCCAGTTCCACCAGATGATGGTATTGAAACATCAGATAATGATGCTGACTGTCACGATAGTGCTGCTGAGGAAGATTACGATAGTGCTGCTGAGGAAGATTACGTGGCTGATGACGATAGCTTTGAACCTCAGAAATTTTCCCAAGCTGAACTGAATGACCTTGTCAGAGACCTATCCCTCTCAAAAGATAAAGCAGAACTGTTGGCATCAAGACTGAAGGAGAAGTATCTGCTAGAGCACGGTGTTCGTATAACTTATTTTCGGCAGAGAAATGTGGTTCTACAAATGTGTTTTTCTGTTGAAGGCACGCTTTGCTTTTGCAGTAACATCGATGGACTTTTTGAATGTTTATCACAAAATCATGATCCTGCAGAGTGGCGTTTGTTTATTGACTCTTCAACTGTACTTCTCCATAATGGTAATTTGAAGCCCTCCATCCTATTGCACACTCCGTTCATCTTCATGAATCATATGAGAATATGGAACTTTTACTTCATGCCATTGCCTATGAAAGATACTCATGGAAAATATGTGGAGATTTAAAAGTAATCGGAATGTTAATGGGAATGCAGTCAGGTTTCACAAAATACTGTTGTTTCTTGTGTCTATGGGATAGTCGGGCAACTGACAGACATTATTCGGAATCAAACTGGCAGACAAGAACATCATACCAGCCAGGACTGTCTAGCATCAAGAATACACCTCTTGTAGATCCATGTAATGTCCTATTGCCTCCTTTGCACATAAAGCTTGGACTGATGAAACAGTTTGTAAAGACACTAGGGAAGAAAATGCCAGAGGGTTTGAGTATATTGTAGAAAAGTTTCCCAAAATCACACAGGCGAAGTTGAAAGAGGGTATGTTTGTCGGACCCAAAATTAGAGAAGTACTCAAAGATGTCAACTTCAAGACAACACTGGATGAACTGGAACTGCCTGCCTGGAATGCTTTCAATTGGATCTGTGAGAATTTCTTGGGCAACAAGAAGGCAATGGACTACAAGGATGGCATCAAGAATCTTCTAAAATGTTACTCAGCAATGGGTTGTCGCATGTCACTGAAAGTTCACTTCTTGGACTCCCATCTGGATTTCTTCGCAGATAACCTTGGAGCAGTGACTGATGAACATGGTGAAAGATTTCACCAGGACATTAGTGCTATGGAGAAAAGGTACCAAGGCTTCTGGAATGACAGTATGCTGGCTGACTACTGCTGGACACTTTACAGTGATCAACCAGATCAGGAACACCGCAGGAAATCCAAATCACAATGTTTCTAACTCTGTTGTTCTAACTTTGTCTGTTTTGTCTGACCCATTTTTTGTGTATTTGTAGAATGATAGTGATGATTTTTAACTCAATAAACTCATTTACTTTCTAAAAATAATATGTCCTTATTTATTACGTTAATGATTTCATATATAAAAATATGTAAATATTTGCATGTATCTACTGAAAAACTGATACGTGCTGCATACAAATGGAGTGAAATTTTGAAATCAGCATGAAAAATTAGTCTAAAAAAGTTGGTTTGCATTCATAATGAGTATAATACATTTAATTTTGTTGACCAGTGTTACATTCATTACATGATCCATGCCAATAGCCTTGTTACACAACGCTTCTTGGTGAATAATGCAGGGGTTATAATTCTTTTGAATCTTTCCTTTCACCAGTCCTGGTAAACCTAACTAACTTTCTATCATGGCAGGGACACCATCTGTGGTTAATCCACCAAGTTTGTCAGCATTCAGATTTAGACTCAACAATGCATTTTCAATAACATTAAATCACTACCTTTCATTGTTTCATGAAGGCTTACTATTGTTAATTTTTTTTGTAATTCTAAAATTACTGTCATTGCCACATATAAATATCAACACTTGAAATGTATCACTTATTTCTGTGCTCTCTTATGCTGACATTAAATAAGCCAAAGAATCCAGGGTTTTCAGTGAGAGATCATCACCCATTTCAGCAATGTGGTAGCTAATTGTCTGAGTGGACAGACTGATTTGAAATAGGGATCTTTTCTGGACAAACACATTGCACAACAATTTTTATACAATCCTTAACAAATTCTCAAGCTTTTAAATGGTCTTTATATTTTAGCAATATGTAATTCAACAAGATGGCTTGCACTCGCTGCTGCTTCATATACCTGTTTTGGTTTGGTAGAAACACCATTACTGCAGCTAAACCTTGTTTTGGCTGCTAAATTTGATCCTGTTGCTTTCCTGTTAGTGCTTTTTAATTATCGGCATGTACAGCTTTGTAGTAGTGCTTTACATTATACTCCTTTGAAACTGACATCCTTTGGTTACACATCAAACATAGACAGGAATTTTCTGATTGAGAGATAAAAATGTATTTTTTTGTTCAAACTTCATTAATAGTTCTGTTTTTAAAATCAACTTTATACTTCCTGGACATGGCCACCTTAATGTGCATGCATGCATTTTACACTGGCTGAAGTGTTATATTAAAAGATGAACAATTCATTTTAAATAACTGGAAAATGTTTCAGCTTGTTGAGATGTGATCGGTTGATCTTGTAAGTTGTTATAGATTAAGTTTCTTCACCGGTCAGATAAGTTCTCTTAAGGATAACTGCAAATTTGTGATTTGAAAAACGAGCAATTTCTCTGCTTGGGTTTGATGAAAACTCTGACTTTCAACAACACCAGCAATCTCTTGTTTTCTGGTTAGGCACTCTATATTTAATGCTGAAATAGGCTGTTGATATTTCCCACTTTTCCTTTGGTATAAATTTTGGGGAATACTGTGTATTGGCTCTGCAAACTGTAGGGGTTTACCGGGTGTATTTTTTTCTCTATGTTAAGGAAAATGTTTCATAACTGGAGTTCACATAACTTTGGCTGGTAATATCACCACAATATTGGTAATGATGCTTTCTTTCAGGTAATAAATAGTACAGTGCAGTAGATCACTAATTATTAGAACTAGTTGAGGGCCATAGATTTTTGGAAAATCTAAATGCTCAAATAAGTCTTTACAAATAAATGAAAAAGTAAAACCTCACACCAACCATTCTTTGCTTGTTAGCTTAACATGTTTTAAAACTGATCAGTGAACACTTGACAGTCCATATCATTTCTCTAGGATATGTAGGTGACAGGTGATATGCATTTGAAGCAGTCATGTTACTTTACTGATCAGTAGGAAAGGAAATCCGTGGGTCACAGTAACATAGCCAATGCCATAATGCAATCTTTGTTTACCTTGCTGATAAGCGGGTTGCTCAATGGCTTTTCAGTTAAAAAAAGTTTTTTCAGCATTATACACATTCTCAGAAGAATAATCTTCAAAAGAATTGGTAGCCGGCTAATCAGTAGAAAGGAAAACAAGACTCATTCCATCTTTTTTTGCTACATGGACCAAACTCGCATTGGCAGAATGTAATTTTAGAACACGGCTACTTGGAAAAGTAATACAAGTTGCTCTGTTTTTCTGACTAGATGCCACCAGAGACACTTGATATTATTATTTTGTTAAGTTTATGTGATTTGGGATTTTTCCCAATAGTCTTTTAGCCTACAGTACAACAAGCATAAATATATTAAAATATTTTTTAAACTTCAAAATTCTTCTTCGTAACAAATAGCAGCATTAATAAATGTGCTGCAAGATAAGGTTTGTTACTATGAAAAAAATGAAGTAACCCAAATGATAAATTTCTGCCACTTACGGTATTTTATCATAAAACATTTCACCATTATCAGCTATTGTCAAATTATGTTGAGTATTTTAGGAGAGAAGTTTAGTTTCATCACAGAACATGATCCAGAGGATTAAAATTTGTTTTAAAAAATGAATTAAATACACTGAACAAAATGATATATGGCAATTTTTGTATGATATCTCTTGTACAACTATTTACAGTTGCCTTAGCTATTCTAGGTATCGTTTGTTCTGTCAGGTCTTTGTCACTTCAAGATTTTAGTTACATGACAATTAGCTAAGTAGACAAAACGATGAGGCTTCTGAACTTAGAGGGAAACACAACAGTACTTCTTGCCATGATATCTATTACATCACTTATCTGGCTCAATGTATTCCCCTAAATGGCATGTTTCACCCATATGCTAGATGTCCAGTATTTCACATCTCACTAAAACTAGCATACTGTAGGATAAGATTGCACTGGTGGACTGGAGCCAGAGTAAATTAAACTTTCACTTTGCTGATGGTCATTTAAATGCTTGGGAGAAACCAAAAGTTGTGTGTTAGCTAGGGCCTTTTTTGACTAGGGCAGTGTTCTAGTCTGGGTTGCTATTTTATGTGACCCCCAAAAGTGAACTGATTTTTTTTTTTTGGAATTGTTGCAGATCAGTGTGGATAGTGACCACATACTTTTGGGATCATTAAAAATCACAGTAGGCTTTAACAGAAGAATGGAGCGCATTGCCACAAGACTGTCAGACATTTGGTGAATAGGAAGAGACAGGCGCAGTGTTAGTGTTTATAGTCAGTGATACCATATAGCTGCTAATAAAGGTTATGTGACTTTAGGATGTACAGGTAATGACAAGTTGTCGTTTTGACATCACTAAATACATTGAACAATGTCCAGATATTGCAAAAAATGAAATCTGTATGTCAAACTATTCAATTTGGAATTTGCACGAACATTTTGGTCTTAATTTCATTCGTATATAAAGATTTTAAAGTATTCTGATTACAATGATTAGATGGATTAAAAGAAAACATTTCTAAATATTGTGTTTAGAGCTGTGAAAATATGTTCTAATAGGAGTAAACAAAGCAAAACAAACTTATTTAGGAAAAAAGCCATTTTTACTGGTTACTTTGTTTAGGCAAAGACAAAAATTTCCCTCTACGAACTTATCATTTCAGAATATCTTAATTTTTAAGGGAGGTAACTGTCTGTATACGCCATTTCTTTAATAATCAAGGAAATAAATCTATTGTATATAGAGCGTATGTCCAATAACTGCTTTTCCTTTTTGTATTATAGGACATTTTCTAAAAAGAGTAGATAATTTAATCTTTAAAGCATTTAACAGTAAAAATTCAAAATATACTAATTGTAGTGCCATATTTAACTGATTGTGAACTCCCTGATTTGAAAGAGAGAATGAACATCTGTTACTTAGTAATATATGGTATTGTAAAAGAAAAGATGCTAGATTGGGTAGGCAGTAGACATTTTACATAGCAAGTTCTTAAAGCCATTTGTTGCATTACAGATATCAATTTTAAAAAAAAGGCTTTTTTGAATTTAGTGTAACAGAAAATATCTAACTTTGACGGCCTTTTAAAATTATCTTGTATGAAAATGCCTTTAATTACTGATGAACCAGTTCTGTGGTTTTGTTAGTCATTATCATAAATTTGTTTTTGATGAGTTCAAGTTCATTGGGAATTCAACTGTGCAGGTTTCTTTACAGTAATTTATTTGCCTCTCCATCTCTCTCTCTCTCTCATCAATCAATCTGACAATTTAGGCAGTCCACTAACTAACAATAGGTCTGTTAGTGTCTCTTCGTGGAGTCTGAACCACCAATAACTGAAAAAATGTCCCCACAATGTGGAACCATGAAAGCTAACAAAATGTACAGCTCTAGTAAAACTTGGCCTGAAGATGTCTGCCTAAAAAACACTACAGTTGATGAAGTTGTTCCTAGGCTACAAATACAATAATATTGACCCCTTTTTTGTTGTTTACTCTGGCTGGTAGTCAGTTTCTCTAGTATTGTGGCAATATTTTCCTAATTATCAGATGTTTGAATAATGTAAATATAATTTTCAATTTCTTATCATAGAAATCAGCTGCTTAGACTTATAAATCCAAAAGAAATAAAATGTAAAATAAATATTACATTTGATAATGTGAAAAATGTTCATTTACATATGCATATATATATATATATATATATATATTTTAATTCTGAATTTAGGTATCCGGTTAAATAATTTACTGAATTTATTGTTCACCATAAAATGTTTTATATACATTTTTCTTTCTTTCCTCTTTTAAACTTAGTTTTTGGAAGTTCTGTACATAATTAGCTTTTTTGGACCTTGAAATTTAAAAAAGAGGAAAAACTCTTTATACTTATTAATTTTGAACAATTAAGATATGCCACGCTCAAACAAATATAAACAGCAGGTCTTGTATAATACGTGGCTTACTAAGTAGTTGAATATGGATTATGGTAATTATCTGACTGTTAACCAGGATGACATCTTCATTCTATCTGGCCATTTTACTTATTCTGATAGCAGTTTTTTTTTATCTCTTTACACGTAGTAAGTATTTAACATGTTTCTTCTAACTTCCAGTTCTGTGCAAGTAATATCATGTATTTCATCAGCAACCCCAGTGATAGTTTGCTTCCCGTGTTTTGTGTTATTGATCTTTGATTCGATTCTTTTTGTTTTTAACTCTGAAGTAACTTTCTGCATTAATCTCTTTTACTTGTTTTTTTATCATGTGAAAATTAAAATTTTCCTAACTTGCTTTAAAACTCTTTAAAAACTGCATCCCTGTTTGTTTGTTTTTTAACACGAAGGAAACAATGAAACCTGGTAATTAACAGATATTTACTTTATAGATAGAATACTGAACGAAAAATGTTCTTACCTACTTAGGAGGTCAGGCTACTGGTTTACTAATGTTAAGTATCCAGGTTTGAATCTCAGGTGGGACTGGCTTGATTTAGTGTGCTTCCCTTACGTGGTGTCAGCTCATTTTTTTTTCATCAGCTGGCCATGCGGATTTTCTATCCTGTTATAACAAGGGGGATAAACTCTGTTGGGCTCGCAACTGGCATCACTGGTCTGGCAATGGTGTATATACAGTCAGCTGATGACTGATTGTGCAACATTGCAACGTTGATTTCCCTTAAGCCATTTTGTTACCGCAGAGTCTCAGGTCACATGACACATCTGTGGACTATTTTGCATTTTACTGCATTGCTTTTGACTACAGTACATTTACCAGTAAACAAACAAACGTGAAATTCATATTTTCAGACTTCATAATTTTTTAGACTTTTGTATTGTCATATATACATATATCTAGTCTGTTTTGGTCTTGTAATAATTTTGATAGATTTGTATTGTTATGACCCAGAAAGTCAAATAAACAAGACTAGGCTACATGGTAGGTATTATGGAATGTTGGATAGTTGTTTATATAGTTTAAATTCTTGCTCTATTTTTATTTATTTTTTTTTTCAGTTTTGCTTGGTTAATATGAAAGTGTTTTAAAATATTTAAGTCGGATAATCATGCATTATGTAAGTGTGCTGAGTTTCTATCATTCATGGTTCCCACCTGGGAGAGCTTATGTATTATCCATTATCACTGTGTGCAAAGAAATTTTCCTATTATTTATTAATGACGTTCAGATTGTGTGTGAATTATGTTTTGTGCATCTACACAAAAGCATATTTTAAATGAGTGGTAATATGTCTTTATTTCAAAAAGCCAGCTGGTTTCAATAATATAGGCTTATAGTGACCAAGTGCTGCTTGCTGCTCATTTACAGCAAGATCATGCCATTGCTAGCATTCCTAGGTCAACTCTGCCTGCATTCCATGAATATCTGGTGCAAAGAAAGGGACTTTTACACTTTACTTCATTCAGTGACAATGGTAGTGCAACAAAACAAACAATTCTTACTCAACTGATCAAACTAATGCAATGTTTATAGAAAGTAGTGGGTGGGGTTAGAGATTTCTCATCACTTTATTAATAGTAAATAAAGTAAATAATTTTTAGTAATAAGGTCTAGTTTTTTGATGCAGTAAAGTTAATTTACACTATTTTTTGCTGTAGGTTTTTCAATAATTTTTTTGTTTTTATTGTACAAGTGGCTTGTGCTATTATTGAACATGGTCAACTGCTTTTCTTTAGATCATAGGAGAGTGTAAAGACATTCATTTGAGCATCTGTTTACTGAACACTGAAATACTAAAGTGGCTTTTAGATTTTCTGGCTGGTAAATAAAGTAGATTATAGAAAATGACCCATGTATAGATTCTTGTACTATTTTTGAAATGTATCCACTTTTTTCTTTTTGTTAGCAATGAGGAAACGATCCAAAAACACGAGTATTAATCCAATGGATGCTGGAGTTAAAAACTCTAATTTAGATTCAACTGTAGTTATCCATAACAACTGCAAAAGCCAGGGAAAACGGTCCTGTGAAGATGGCACCTGTCGATCGGGAGTGGAGCTCTGCCGTAAGTGATTTTGTTTTGTTTTTGTTTCATGTAAAACACCTGGAAAATTGGTCAGGATTTGTGCTCGATGTGCCATCGGCATGTTATGATTTTATTATTATTTTTTTACCTCTAATATTTCTGAAATATGAAGAACGAAGAAATAAAAGCTTTAGTAGTATGTCAGCCTATTATTTTTAGGCTAGTATCATTGTTAATATAGTATAGAGAGTGGTTTACTTATTTTTTAGATTTAAAATTTAAACACTGCAGTGATGATTTCAGTGCTGGACCACCAAATAGTAGCATCCCTAAAATTTGACCAAAAAACAGTAGACCCTTTCTCCGGTAATAGACTCTTGTTTCTTGCATTGCATTTTAGTGAAAATCTCTGATTTTATAGCTACTGACAGTGGAAGTCTGCAGAAAAGTGAAAAAAGAGGTGAATTGAGTGAAAGCCAGGAATTTGGTGACTTATTAAACTCTGAAGTGAAACCAACCAATTTACTTGATGAAAGTAATGACAAAAATTCTGGAAATTAAGTGTAGATTCCAAAGAGAAAGAAAGGCATTGATACTGAAAAAAAAAACAAACAAAACATTAAAGCAGTTAAATATTTCCAGAAAACAAATTGAATGCCAATTTGGCTGCCTGTGTCAACAGCTAAGAATGGGGCTGAAACAAGGAATCCTCGTACAAGCAGTTGCTTCAGAAGGAAGTCAGAAAAGGCGAGACTGCATTAATGGAGATGGTCTAAAAGAGCTGTGTACAGTACTGAACATTTGCCTTGGTTGTGCAGAAAAACAAGAAGCCTGTTTTTGTAACAGCAAATCAAAATTGAAGTGAAAAATTTTGTCAAGTTGCAGAAAGAAGGAAAGTTGTCTAAAGAAATAAAGGTATGCAACGCTACTAAGAGAAGTTCATGCACAAGCACAATTTGAGTGTCTCATGTCTGTGTATGCATATAATGCATAGGAATCAAACATTTTGTCTACAGGTAAATGATTAAGGAAACACTCACATTTCCCATTTTTATCTGAATTCTGAGTTTGTTTGTTTCATTTTAAAAATTAGATGAGACCCTTTTTTTTGCACAACTGTTTTCATTGTTTGTATATTATAAGCAGTTCTTGCTTAGATTTTTGCAGACCTGACCTTTCCACATTGACAGGTGAGGCCTTATTAATAGAATGGAAGGTCAGGTTGGCTTACCATTGCATTGCTCAATCTCAGTTTCTCGATTAGAATAAAAACAAATGGTAGCAGTACTTGGATCATGTTTGTATTGTATATACATAACCTAGAAAATTGTTGTACTCCACTTTCTGTCAATGAGTAATTTTGGTTAATAGAAACTCAAATTTTATTAAAATGTTTTTTATTTATTTAAGCAAAGGGTTCATGATATGGATGAATAAATAAATCAGATAAGTAATTTTAAATTTGAGACTATTAGGGAAAAGAAACATTAAACATAAGATAGTGTCCTACATCAGCCATTGGTGTGACGGCATCGTTTCACTCATGGTCACATCAGTTCTGCGTTTTGAGAGACATGTACACACATTGCAAAGATGAAAAAACTTCTGTTAGATAATATTTTTTGGGAATTAGATCAGCTGATCTAATTCCCCTGATCAAAATTTTTGGTAAATTAGTTCTTTTACCTGAAAATTGCTGGCTTCAATTTTAATTTCAGTCTCTGGAATATTTTGGTTACCAGAATTTCAGCTAAGAGAGGGTTTACTCTATATATTTCTTTTAAAGATAGACAGACAGCATCAATGTGAAATCTTTTAAACATAAAATTATAACACCTGTAATTTTCAAGTGTGCAATCTTTTCCTCTTTCCATTGACTCATTGAGATTTAAAAGAAAAGAAACAAAAGATTTTCATCTTAATTTTCCGATTACTGGTAAAAAAAACAAAGTTTATTTTTGTGTATGTATGTATGAGTATATGCATATATATACTCATTACCAACTTATCCTTGAGAAAGCTAAACTGTTGTTAACAGTCTATATTTACCTTTAAAAAAGAAAACCATTATATACTACATAATTATACCGTGTCTTTTTTATTTTTTTTTAAAAAAATAAAAAATTTTTTCTTACCTTCATTTTCCAGGAGCCTTTGTTTTGTGTAGTAATGTGCCTACTCGATAACCTTTGATCTTTTATCAGAGTTATGAGATTTTAAAAAACAAAACAAACGAGTTTTCTGTCATCTGACCAGTGAACTGGGGCCCATGATGTTATTTTTAGGCATGAGCATTACATTTCTATATAACTAAGTTTCATCCTATAGCAGCAGAAAGTGGGATGAGTGATTGTGATTAATTATAGAGTGCGAGAACCTTCATACTGCATCACTTTAAAACTTTCTAGACATTGGATGGTCATTAACTTCTCACCAGAAATAGATTTTAGCAGTAGATCACGACCAAAATATCAGCTGATTTTTAAAAAAAAAACTCACCTTTGAATGTGTGTTTACATATGTGGAAGAATTTTTGATCTGTTGGTCTGCAACAAGTCCTCTGCCTGACAAGTAAGAAATTGCTGGTTGGGAACAAAAGTTTCTTTTTTTTTCCCTCTTATTTTGTCTGTCCCCTTTATTCTGGTGCAGGTGAGTAAAAACAATTAATCTTTTCTAGTGTGGTCTATAAGCTGTAAATGACTATTTTAATGTTGTCATCTTTCATTCACCTGCATCTTACAGGGAACAAGACTGCAAACAACACTGGAACTTTCTTAAGGAGCATCAAGCAGATTTCCTATCCACCTTCATTTCTCTTCTAACCTTGGATTGTTGTTTTTTTTTTATTTTGTCAACCACATGAAATATGTAGGTTTAAAGTTATTTAGATAAGTTGATGAGAATCTAAAGGCTATTATAGACGGTACTGGCAAGAGAACTAGGTGGGATCAAGCAAACAAAATATTTTAAATTTCCTTGTTTTTTTTTTTACTTACTCAAATTTGGAAACATTAGAAATTAAATTACATTTATAAATAATTTCAGAATTTTGTGTAATATGCCTTGAAGTTTGGCCAATTAAATTATAGTTCAAAAAGACATTTTGACTTGTGCAAGTAAGTCTTTCCATGGAGGATTTTCAGATTTTTCCCACGATGCACTACTTGGCTACCACCCTGAATCACCAACAAGTGACCATAACAGAATTTATTAGGTTTTCTTTTCTTCTTTAATTTCTGTTTTTAAAAAAGTTCTTTACATCAATTGGATTACACTTCAGAAAGTAAACCCATCACATACACAATTGGCAAGATTAAAAGGATATATTTCTACTAATTTTTTTTTCTCTCAAATTCTGGTTCATTTTTTTAACTATGGAAGTCTTCACAAATTTTAAAAAATTCAGTGCTTGGTACCAGTTTGTAATTGGTTTGTGTTCATGACTTGCCAGTGAAGGCATGAGTAGGTAGCATTTTTCTATTTTGACACCAATCTAGTGGTGGCCTAGTGTCAGGGTTAGTGTACCTCCCTGGCATGGTTTCTTCACTTCTTTACCGGTTGCCATGTGGGTTTCCTCTGGGCTCTCCAGTTTTCTCCCACATCTAAAAAATTGAGTTTTAGTAGGGATTTCTTTGCCAGAGTCACCAATAGAAAGGTATCTCTGTTGTAGACACTGGCATACAAAATAATACCACCACCAGCTTGGATGAACAGGATGCATTGTGGGACAGTTGAACATTCTGAACCCACTCTACTGATTAAGAAAAATGCTAACTACTTATCATTTTTAATGTAATGTTTTTGTTTAAAATTCTACCAAAAAAAAAAAGTATAATTATACTCTCACTTTTAGCGAGGAATTTAATGTATTATACTGCAAATGTTTGTCTTCATTGTCTGATAGTTCATAATGCAACTTTCAGACAACCTATAAATGAATTTGAGGCCATTAGCAATTTTTTAAAAATGTCTCTTCTGGAAATTATTATAAATTATACATCCAAATTGTAAACTGATTTCTAAAAGAGCGTTTTAGATCTCTGAATCACCCCAGCAATGATGATGGCAAAGATTTTAAATTATACATTGCTTTGTGAATTAATTTGCATTATGAAGATCAACACTGAAACCAGTGGAAACAGCATGTTTGCATGGTCTGACAGTTTCACATTTGGGTCCAATCCCTGTTACTGACCTTAACTTGGAAGTTTATGGATTTTTATTTTTTTAAAGAAAACTTGGATCATATATATTTCTACATTATATCTAGATATTTAATATTGAAAAAATAGTGCACAGATTTACAAAATGTATTCATAATCTGCTAATAAAGATCCAACTACCCCACCCCTTTTCTTTCCCAACCTAGATTAGCATTATTAACAAAATGATGTATTCCAGTCTCCATTGTTCATATTATAAGCAAACTTTTCTCTAGAGATTTTCTGGTAAATGACTTTGTAAAATATGCTAAACAAGTCAATTAATATTTAGTGAATATATATAAAATCTGAATCTTTGAGACTCTAATAAACATAGTCATTATTTTTCTATTTTGTTTGTTTTTGTTTTTTTGAGAAAAGCCAGATGCTTGGTTTCTTACAATTGCACTACAAATCAATCTGTATCCCTCACATGTTGGAAGCCATCTGTTCAAGACAAGATATTTGTGGCCCACTGATCTCTACTTGATGGAAAAACAGTGCAAAAAGGAAAAAAAAATTGTCCAAGTCTTTAGGGGGAAAAAATATAGCTTTTGAATTATTATTAATTAATATTTATAACCATCATTTAAATCATTTTTATAAAATATCTTAAATATTTAATTTAGCTAACAATAGAATCTAAGGATTATCACCACTATATTCTGTGCTGGCTGATGTAATGGTAGATTAGACTCTTGTGCAAATGCTGTTGGTATGGCGTTGTAACTCAAACATATGCGATGTACTTTAGCAGCACAAGTCAGTCCAGCCACAATAAATCATGCATATTTCTTTATTTTTGATGACATTATATAGCACATCATTTTGTTAGTGCACCAGATATGCTATTATTCTGTAATAACAAGTTGAAAATATTGATGGAATGCATAATGTGCTCTGGTATCAATTCATCACACCATTACCAAATGACATCTTATTTACCTTGTTGCATATTTTACCGAGCAAATAAATTGGCATCACTTTTGTAGCTAATGGAGGTATTGTTTTAGATTGTGTGTTTATTAGGGTTGAAATCTGGAGATAAAGTGCACCAGTTATCTGATTACAGTAATTTTAATTTATATCCTATATTGAAAATCTGGTCTTTAGAGTTGTGCAGTCATTGTCCCAGCTACAACAGTGAGCTATCTCTAGAAATTTACATTTGATGCACTTTATATCATGATATGCCACTGACAAATCTGGTCTGTTGGACCAGGTAGCAATAGCCATTGGCAAAGAAGGGATGTATGAAATCTCCAATCTGAATCAAAAACCATTGGCTCTATTTATAAATATTGCTGGCAAGTTGTTTCATTTTTTTGTCTTTTTGTTGGGTTCACTGTGACTAAGACTGCTAATAAGGAGTAGCTCTTATTCAGTTGTCACTAGAAATCTGATGACCAGATCTCTGCATTTAGGAACTTACAAAGCAAAAGATTTTATATACATATAAGTGTGTGTATATAATGTCATCAATAATAAAGTGTATTGTAAATGCTCATTCTCTGGTCATAGCAACCTATCATTCACTGAAGTCACTGCTAGAATTCTGACTGTACTGTTCAGAGTTGTCAGAGCCATGTGCTTTATTTGTTTGTAAAGGCATTGCACCACAAACAAAAGCTTATTTAATGTTTTCATTCCTTTTCAAATTTCTTAAGATTTGATTGTTTAGCCATTTACATTTAACCCCATATCCTATGTATCAATCCTACATAGGTAATTGTTTATACTGACTGGCTATAGAGCCATGAAATAATGATTAAGGATTCTGTTGTCGTCATTAAGAGCTGCATTTGTGTAGTAGTACATTATAGTATATCGCTAGACGCCATCCATACACTTGACAACATCAGATATATGGTTTCTGCTTTCACTGTTATTTTATAAGATAACCAACTTTCTTTATGTTAAGAGAAGAAACCAAGACTTCTTTTTTGTTGTTTTTGAATTTTTTAAAAATTGTATTAAAAATATTAGCTGATTAATTTTGTAATTTCTGTTTTTCAGCTGAAGAGCAGAGGATGAATCAAAATACCATTCTTATTATGATAATTGTTGGATTGGCTGTGGTGATATTTCTCATTATTATATATTGCTTTCAACAGAGAAACCGGACCAATTCTCGGAATTTGTGTAAGTAAAATATCATGCAGGACTATGCATCTGATAAATATATATTAACCAATTTTGGTCTTACTTAATCGTGTGTTACTAGCTTTAGTATCAGGTGTCAACTTGTTCTTTTTTTCTTTTCAAAGTTAAAAAAAGATAAATTTTTTTCTACATACTAATAGTTTTACTAACAGCATGTGCCCCAGCGTAGGATTCCCCTAATATTTTATTATCTAGTGCATGTAGTTTGTTAAAAAAAGTTAAATCTATCATAAAGAAATGATTACATGTGAAGATAGGATCTGTAACGTTACAGTTGGCCAATTGGCGTTAACCTCTGCACTGCATTGAGGCCCAGCATTTCTATTTTAGCAAGGTTAATGTTTCTAATGATTAGCTAACATTTTCTGTCTGCAAACTGTCTGGAAATTACGCTAGTCTAAGAGTATTATCAAAAATATTATGTCAAAAGTTATCTCCTCTTTATTATTAGAAGTTGGTGATGAACAGTTATCGTAGTAAAATGGGAAAGTGTACATTAAAACATAATGGAAACCAAATTCTGCTTGATAAATGAAACTGCAAAATATAAAATATAAAAAAAAAACAACATTTTCTTCACTGTTCTAATTCTATTTATATCTAATAGTTGGACCCTTTTAGCATATGGGTCTTTTTGCTAACGTATAATCTGTTCAGTGATGATCAGCAACACTCATATTAAAAGATGCCACCTATCACATTATTTTTTTGGGAGGGGAATAGATGTAGCAAGTTGCTAGAACTAACACATTGTTTAGTGGAAAGCCCCTTCTTTAACTCCTTTGTTTAAATGTGGGAGGAATCCAACAATAATTGACTGGTATAGAAGAGGAAGAAGAAATTGTCATCGTAGGTTTGCCAAACCAAGTTGTGGTTCTTCACATTCCTTCAGATATGCATATTTTCTGCCTACTAACACACACACACACACACATATATATATATATATATATATACACACACACCTGCCTTTGTAATATGTGACTTGTATCTTTTATGTATACACATTTAAAAGATTTTATGGAAGATTTAAAAAAAACAGACTATAAATTTCTAAAATAACAGTTTGATTTGAATTTTCCACCATATCAAACAGCTTGTATACTTCAGAAGATTGTTATTTGCAGTAATTCTAAATAGAATGCAAGTGTAACAAAATTACATAAAGGCCAATTTAATCTGATGTTTCTTATGTGTAAAGCTAACACTAAACTTGAAAAAAAAATTGATTGCAACCAGTCAAATTATCTTTTTCAAAAAACATTTTATTATATTATTTATAGAAACATTAACAAAATTTACATACAAAATGTACAAGGACTATCTCTTGTTAAAAATGTTTTAAAGAAAGTCTAAAAGGTAAGGTCATTAAGCTAGTTTTATAATATTTGATTGTAGTGTGCACGTTACAAAGGATCAAAGGATGTATGAGAACCCTCAGATTTTTATTATTAAAGAAATATATATTGTCATGTTTGGATGCAGTGTTTGTTTGCTCTTAACAAACAATGAAAACTTGATGGGCTGATTTAATTTATTAGAGTGGAGCTGCAGCAAACTTTCCAGAACTTTAATGGTTTCATTGGCTTTTAATTTGAAGACTAACATTGTGCGAAAAGTCATCTATAATAACTCTCCATGGAAAATTAAAGGACCACCTTTGCATGGTGTTTATATGACAACAAACTGAAAGGTAGTAAATGTAATGTAACAATGTACTTTTAGTGCTAAAATGTAGTATAGATGGATTTTCACTCACTGGAATACCTGGCATATGCTGACAACCATAATTGTGGAATGACCAATAAAATAGTTCAGCAAGCATGAACAAGGATATATCATTGGAGTCTTGAGTGATAGAGGTTGAAAAGCAAAATTTTTTTTACAACTGGCATATGCTTTTCGTTTATATATGAACTTATGATTGGTGAGTCCACTGTTTTGGCTGCAGTATGCAAGATTGATTTTCTATATATTTAATGCACATCTATAGGATTTTTTAACCAAATAATAGCACCATCACATGATTTACTTTTTCCTTTGCTCTAATGATCTGAGAAACTAAAAGATCTTGAGAATAAACATTAATTTGCCTCTCACAGAGTTCTTATGTAAAAACAAATAGTGTCGCTAAAGACTGACTTTGGCAAAGCTGTTGACAGACAGTCTCAACATTTCTTTCATGTTACATTACATTTACCTCTGGAATTTTATGTCATTTAAGGGAAATAATTCTTAAGAATTTCCTAGTGTTTTATCATAACACCTGACTATTCTCTTGAAGGCATACTACAGTACTGGTGTTGAGTCTTTTAAAAGTAGTGTTTTATGTAGATAATTATGTCATTTTGGATTTTTAGACCTGTAGTTTTGGAGGGTTGTTTTCACACCTTTTTACAATTAAACAAAAAATTTTAAAATGCACTAAATGGAGGAGGATAGTGAAATCATATTGAAGGGTACTGGAGTCCACAAACTTTTAGCATATTTATTTGATTTACTAACTATTACTATTATTTATGGTTCAGTCTACTAAATACAAAATGCTTAGGGAAATTTTTTGGAGACTGTCATTCTGTCTTTTAATTACGCACAGATTGTTTCTGCTCTTCTTAACAGGAGATCTGTGATGTCATCCACATTTGTAAAGTATTAAAAGTTGGTTTATTAATAGACTCCAGTGTTCTTTTAACAGAATACAAATTTGCAGGGGAACTTAAGATATTACATAAAGCTTCATTAATAAATCTCAGCAATATTTTTTTTGAACAAAATGAGTATTATACAAGATCTATATTTTCTATTTACAGTAACAACTTTTCTTTAAGTTTTATAAATATTTCAGCAAATAATGGGTTGTGTTCACTTAAATTTATTAGTAACTCAAAGGTTTAAGATAATTTTTATTAGCTAGATTCTGTTTGGTTATTTTGACTGTTGGTAATTCACAACTTTAGAAGATCCTGATACTAGGGATGTTCAAATAAAACCTCTTTGGATACCATTACAGCAATGTTATTTCAGCCAAATTTCATTTGAATGTTCTTAGTAATTTTAATCCCCTCTTGAAGATGTATATTTTGGTTTTTCTTGAAAAGAATGTCACTTTCAATATAGAGAGAAGTACAGTGGTGGCAAAAATTATTGACTCTTCATTGCATGTCTTACAATGTAAGAATGTAGTTTTAAAGTAATAAAGCCAATCTAGCATTGTTTTATATTCACAGGATCTCTGTACTAAATATCTATATTGTAATAATTTTTTGTGGTGATCCAGCTAGAAAGTAATAAAACTCTTGTTTGTTTGAATAAATAATATTATCTTAACAAAAGAAAGAAATAAACAAAAACAAAACAGATACTTAAACGTTGTTTTATTCATGGTATAATTATACTTCGACAACAAGAAAGGGTGGCTGAGGGTCCAAGTTAGATTCTTGGTTGGCTTGGTTTGGTATCCCTCTCTGGCAAAGTTTCTTCTCACTTTTGTCTACCAGCTGGTCATGTGGGCTTTCTTTCACATCCATAAAAAGAAGGGTTCTATAGGGATTTCCTTGCTGAAGTTAGCAATGCCAGGCCTTTTGTAGTGCAGGATAGGCAATGCTTTTGAGTGGATAGTTATGGCACTATGATCTCACTGGAGCTGTTACCCATATAGAGAAATGATCTCTGTTGTTGATTCTGGTGTACAACATGACAAAAAATCAGAAATATTTTAGGTATGGCCACAAAAGTATTTCAAGCGAGTAAAGTAAATTATTTTTCTTTTTAAGAATATTAAATAAGCACTTGTTGGTATGGGGAAATCTTTAATTGAACATTTTTCAGTTAAAACGTTTTTCAAACTTTGCATAGTGGCTTGGATCATGCATTTTTTTAGAACCTTGATTCTACCAGACTACCTTTTAAAACGAAATTAACTGTTAGTGTGTCAGAAAATGTTATACCTTTGCAACTAATTTTATCATGCTGCTTGTTTATTCTGCCAAGGAAATCTACTTCAAGAGAGTTTTCTCTCTGTTTTTTTTTTTAAATTTCAGAAACTCTGTCAGTTGCCATTCATTCAGTACCTGTGACTTATAAACAAGTTACAAAGGCCTTTTCTGATTTCAGGTGTTACTTCAATTTCCTGTTCAGCTCATGAATTATTCAATCTTTTTCTTGTATACTTATAAATTAAAGATTTTGAATAGATTTTTTTTTTTTTTTTGTTAAAAATGATTTGTTAGTTTCTTTTCCTTTTATAATCTGAGGGAATAGATCGATATTTGTTTTTGTTTTCCTTTTTAATTCTGCGACCTAATAAAGACAAAGTAATAGCTAATGAGGTGAACTGCTTTTGTTTCTTCTGAGCTAAGTTCTAGTTTGATGAATTGTTTATACACATTTTATAATTTTAGGATAAATTGAATTCTTTTGAGAAAAAAAACAGAGACAGGTAGAGATAATGAATTTTGAAAAATCCTGTAGGCAGAAATAGATGTATTGTAAATGTTGAAGTATTGTTAGATAAATGTGCCATTTTATTTTTTAGAATTAATAACTGAACTGAAGTATATATTTTAGAAATTTTAAATATATATATATATATTTTATATACACTAAAAGTATGCAAATCAACATTGTTGTTGACTGGTGTGTTACTAGCCAAGTGAGTGAGTTATCTTGGGATCTTTTCTGGTTGATGATCAAAACTATAACCAAGATCAGCTGATTTAGTGTTTGTGGTATGCTCGGTAGGTGCAAATAAGTTGTATTTTTAAAATACTACTTAATTATTACTTTGAAAATTTCAACAAATAAAAAGTGCATTGTCCAGATGTCACAGCTGTAAGACTTTGATATCATTTTTACAAAAACATCCGCTACTTATGAATGAGCTGCTTGGTGGCATTGAATGTTTTTTCTAGTTGATACTATCTCAAATACACCAATGGATAACTGGCAAAATGTGTGTAACATATCATGTGTACCAATGATCACACAATTCCAGTGGTACGTTGTTAAGTCCTGTACATAGAGAATCAGTTAAGCCTAACTAATTAACTAACTGATTATCTGTTATGCATTTTTAACTTGGTTCATTGAGTTATAGGATTAATGAAATCACTCATGATCTTTTTCATGGTTACAATTATTACACTGTATAAACTTTGTCTTTACAGCAGAAACACAGACAGATGGGAACTGTGTAGGAGAGGAAGGGGATAACTTATCCCTTTACCAGCCACCTCCAACATATGAGGAAGTTATCTCAACAAATCTTTACCCTCCAACTCCAGTTATGACTCTCCGACTGGTGAGTAAACTATGTCATTGTTAATAAAATTCTTATTTTGTTCATACTCAATTTCCTCTCTAAAGTTCCTTTTAAAAAAAATATTTATTAGTTTTATGTGCTAAAAATATAGCATGCTCTTCTATTTTAAGTAAAAAAAAAAAAAAAATATTAACTTTAATGCTACTAGGCTAGGATCTTGTCTGTTGTTCTGGTGTTAGTTTGTGTTCTCCATGTGTCAATAAAACAAGTTTGCTTCCAACAGCAAATGTCTGAAACTTGGATCTGCAAAACTAAACTAAAAGATAATCAGTGATCCTGAAAGGCTCAGGAATATGAGAAATATAATTAAATGTGGCGTTCTACAGTGTCATGACTTAAAATTAACAATATTTGCTTTTATTCTAGTATTACAAGAAAATAAATAAATTTGCCTAATATTTTATTTTTAAAGTGAAGTATATTAAACATATTTTTTTTTAAATAACTCTTATTGGAGGTGGCCTGGCAGTCTGCCTACTGGACTGCTAAGGTTGTAAGCCCAAGTTTGGATCCAAGTCAGGATCAGTTCAGTTTGGTGTACCTCTCTGGTATGGTTTCTTTTTTCTGCTCTTTATCAGCCAGCCATGTGGGTTTCTTCCAGATACTATGTTCTGTCCTCTCATTTAAAAATGAAGAGTTATAGTAAGGCTTTTCAATTGTAGCCTCCAATACAAAGTCACCATTCAGGAGCACTTCATCAGGGAAGGGACTTACTAATATCACCCTCTCAGGGCCAAGGTTACGACAATGACACAAACAGGAAGGTTAAAGATAATGACGTGTAGGTGAGAATCATCCACAGGAACCCAAGAGAGTTTTTTTTTTTTTTTTTGTGCCTGCCTTTTGCTCAGTTTTATTGTTGGTGATGTTGCATCATTCTCTGTGGACTTTATATCCCTATTTGGTATTCTGCAAAGAATTGTCATGTTTTCTGCTTTGTTTCTCTCACTGTATATCAAGGACCTTAATGTGAAACCCATATACAAAACACACTGGGAGTGCTGAGTTGAAAGTCTCAAAACTGTTGCTCTCATTGTATTGGCTGAATTAGAAAAAAGCACATTAGCATTCTGTCACCAAAAGCTTACTCTTGCAGTCAGTTCATGAATTCAATTTCTTCATCTCCATTGTGGTGTGGTATGACATTCATTTTTAAGTCATTGTAGTGAGCAAGATCACGTAAAGTAACAGCAAGCACATTGTTGCACCCACGAATCTCATCAAATGTTGCGCTTTCCTTGTAAACTACAGTTCTACAGTGAAGTTGGGTCTGGAGTAGCTTGGATAAATGTCAAGGAAATTACAGAAAACCTTAGTGTTGGCCCAAAGTTTAAGGCACCTTCATGCATTCATTTTAAGAAAGCCTCTTCTACAAACCTTTGTGTAGCAAGGAGAGTGTCTGTGAAAGAATGGTTTATGCAAATAGTTAAATATATGGGTTTTCCTTTATGACCTGCCACAACCTTAAAGCACTGTGTGGATCTTTATCATACGTTGAAAGATAAGGAGAGCTGTCTCATTAATGGCTTTGACCTTGGTGAAGAACAAGGATACCTCTAAAGCCTGATGCCAAAGTATTGCAATGCTGCTCAATAAATTCTCAAATTCATATTAAATAATGAACTTTGTGAAAACTACTTGAACATCTGAGTATCACTGAGAATATTGTTAACATTACTCAAGTCAGTGGTGAGCAGGGTTTCTCAAAGTATAATCTGCACCTTGACTATGGAGATGACCGGTTTTCTTCCCTGGCTGTCCTTTCAATTGAAAATGCTGTGGCTCTCATCAACTTGTCACATACAATATTGGAATTGACAGTAGCTAAGCTATGAGGAGTCCTCTATTAAATGTTTATGTAATGTTTGTGTTTTATAAAGTAAATTCAATAAAATATTGAAAATTAATTGTTTATTTAGCTGCTTGTGAAACTTTCAGTAGAACAACAACAAAATGCTTGGGGGAGGCACAGAATACATAGTTCATACAGGATACCATTTCTTCTATGGCTGGCTCTGATTACAACATACACCTGTACAAGGTTCTGCTGCTTTAACTCAAATACACCACAAGATATTTGGATGTTATCTCTCTCTCTCTCTCTCTTTTAGCTTTTCCTCATGATATGGATTATATTATCTAGATTTATAAATAAACAAACAAGAAAATATGACATGTAGTTTTTACACTTGTTTAACCAACAATTTGTTTTATACTATCCCAGAAAGATTATACTATTTGGATATGCATATTAATGAAATTTAGATGTTTTACTCTGATAGCCTTAAATGTGTATTCAGCAATAAAATATCTCAAATACCACTTAATGTACATGTAAATATATGCACTAAATATCTGTTGGAATGTTGTTCTCACAATCTTTTCATCAAATATTTTCATTTTCTTTGGTGTGACCACTATCATGGCCATTTTTATCCATGTGTATTTTCATCACTTGGTGGCAAAATTTTCTGGAAATTATATTCGCTTGTACTGGCTTTTCGAATGATGGTATACTTAAAGATATTTTCCCCAAATTTACTCACTAATATTAGTGTTCAGTAGATAATATTTATTACTAGCCCCATCTTACTATTCCATCTTTGGGTCAAGGTTATGGTGTGATTTACCTCATTTTTTTTTTTTTTTTTTAAAATTAGTATCTGTAATATCGACACAGTTGACCAGTCTCAGGTGTTGCTTCCCTTTTCCAAAATACTGCTGCTACATAACAAAAGAAACTTCCAGTATGCACATTCTAGTTTTATAAATAATCATTTTATAATTTTTAATACTATAGTTTCATCATCATTACAGAAGATATAGTATAACTAGTTTGCATATGTTTCACATTACATTTATTTAACTTGTTCAAAATAATAATTTACTATACTAATCTGAATGAATGTTTAAAAGTTTTCCTTATAACAGCAGTAGATAAGTTACTTAATTTACACTTTTAGTCAGAATTTAAGTAAAATAAACTCATATGGTTGGTATTTTATTTAATTCCCACTTGGGCAGCAGACAGAACTTACAAAAAATATTTCAGAATTGTTTCTTGAATAATTTTTTAAATTTATGTACCAGCAATTGTCCTCTATCCCCATCCCTGGAATCCAAATGATGCTATGATACTTTTGGCATGCTTTCCTGCAAGTTGTTAGAATATTTTCTTTTGTGTAAAATCTTGTGAGAACAGAAAAGACTAAGAAAAAGCAACCCAAAGGCAGTGTCGGTATTGATAAGCTTATAGTGGAGGCAGAAAATTACATCTATTTATATAATTGAGCCAATACTGCCCACATAGATGCAGAAAAACTAATAATATCTGGGAAATGATTGCAGCAGCAATAGGAGTGCCTGGCAGGTGTTTTAAAGTAAATGTAGATAAATTCTTTGGATTTTTGTATGGAAATTATGCTCTGTATAAACAGATATTATGCTTGAGTCATGGGAAGTAATCACATGACAGTCATATTTTATGCAACAGGCTTTTGGGATCAGTCTTCTTAGTTTAATTCATGGCTACCAATTTTTCTTCGTCAATATTATTGTTGATTCTTAATGCAGAAGGTAAATCTTACCAGATATGCATGAGCTGTCAATGAATACTGTCTTGTTTCATTTTATTTAAATGTAGTACATTACCATGTGGTTGGTGGCTCAGGGTCCCTATTTGGAAGCTGTTTATGAAATGTGTTTCTAACAATGGCCAGAGATAGAATGCATCATTCTTTATGCTCTCTTTTACTTAGTACTACATGTTGATATTTTCGACATGAAACACTGTTTTCTTTTCCTTTCCTCAGACCTGATACGATAAAAGTCATTTTGAAAGATCAGTGTTGATGATGCTTCCATTTTAGATTTATTGGATAGTGGGAGGTTGGCAGGAATTGTAGATAACATTTACTAAAAATATAATGTCTTTTTTCTTTATACAGAATCGCAACAGCTCCTCTGGAGAACCACCCCTCACACCACCACCTAATTACGACATGGCACTGAACATTTTGGCACAGAGTCATGAGTCTGTTTTCTTGAAGCCACAGAGGATCTCTTCATCAACAGCACCATACATACGTCGGAGCATTTCTATGGATTTTACTAATAGTCGAGAACGCGAACAGTCGTCTCCATCAGCTGTGCAGGAACAGACTAACATCGGAAACAACAGATAGCACACTGCTGGTTTGGAGGATGGTTTACTGTTATTTTCTCTTATCCCTGCATGGTTTTTGGGACAGCAAACATATTGATCCCAAATCCTAATACTACATTAATCTTTGACTGAACATAATGAGAAAAGTTTGGTCTTGCCATGATGCCAAGATATTTATGAATTCCAAGACTAAGTAGAAGGAAATTCTTGATCAGCTATAAAACTGATAGCATTGTTTAGTTACAGATTTACCAGTTTTTTTTTTTAAAAGGGAGGGACAGAAACTTGGATACACTCATTATTTTGTATTTAAAACATCTGGAAGCTACTGTTAAATGGAGGTGACAGAACTATTTTGTATGAAAAAATGTTGACTTTCCAGAATACTAATGACTATTCATTTTTCTCATTTAATCATGCGCTGTCTCTCTCTCTATGAAAGTAAACAAATACATTTATTTACTTTTTATATGTTTTAAAACTCTCAATATTGTGAAAACTGCTGTATCCATTTCTTTCTAGGCATGCTTTGGATTTGAAACTTTACCAGAAATTCCTGTATACTAGACAGAAAAGTAATGTATTTATTTTTATAATTGGACATTCTGGAACTATTTATTACTATTTCAATTGAGAAAGCTTTATGTAAAAGCATGAGATTTATGTATTATGGTTTCTTCTTCATACCATTAGCATTTCCATTTTCACACTTGAAATGTTCTGTTGCTGACAAGTTTGTTTTTTTTCACTCTGTAATTAATAAATAAATGAAGCACAGTAAATGAACAATTTCTGGAGAATGGCATTGTAGCTTCTTACCTCCCAGTTAATTGTTCTAAGTAAACCAGAGCTTTCTGTACAAAAATGAATACTGGGGATGACAGTGAAGCTAGTTAAGAAGTTTGCAGAATTCTTTTGATTTTTTTTTAAAAAAGTTATTTAACAGATAGATAAAAACTACAGAAATACACTAAGTATCTTTTAGCTTCATTTCAGGCTGAAAAAATAATTTAATCCAGATTTTAAAAATCTAAGCGAAATAATTAACTTTGAAGTACAGTGCAACCTCTCATATCCGAACAAGCCCGGAGACAAGCTATTTGTTCGGATACGTGAAAAAACCGAATGCAGGCGTTGCTGTGAGCATGCCGAGGGTCAAATTCGAACATCAAATTGACACCCTATCCGAACAATAGACGCTATGCATGTTAATTGTCACTTGTGTAAACTGTTTCGAAACAATGCCTTTCTAACCCAAAGTGAAGTACTGTATTACTTAATTACTGTAGATTTTCAATGTAATTTGAGAGAAAATGTTTGCATGTGCATCTTTGTTAACCTCCATTTTGTCTGGCTGCAGAAATTTTGGTCACATGATCAATGAGTCTTGCTTGTCATAATACTGTAAGGCTAATGATGTACATTATATATATATATATACACAGTCAGACCTCGTTAAACTATATGAATCACTTATATAGGCATGTCCCCCCCCCCCACTGTTCACTTTAAAAAAGGCCATGTTTTGTTCGGTTAAGATCTAAGAGAAATTACAATAGAACGTTGACAACCGAACAAAAAAGTGTGAAAATTCGGTTACGTGGGATTTTGTTCGGGGGACTTGTCGATTGTTCGGATACGCGAAATTCGGATAAGTGAGGTTGTACTGTAGTTAGTCTTTAAAAACAGTAAATAAAATAAATATTAGAATTATTTAGTATTGTATAATCATGGGAAAATGGTTAAATGAAACAACAGAAATTACTTTGGTAATCAGGTAGTAGTTTGATTGTTAACATGGGTTTTTCTAGCTTTAGGAAAAGTGTCACAACTTCTCATTGAGTTGTGAAAAAACTCTCTCGGGAGTTAGATGATTTGTAGTTGTTGCCGTGTTTGGCATATAAAGAATTTTTTTTAAAATATGTTTGATTCTCATGACTGGTTATAAAGAACTGACAGTGGCTCAGTATAAATGTTCCACTGGTTTTATTTGCATGTGCATGAAAAAAAAAATGCAAGATTATGATTATTAGATTACTCTGCTTTTTTGTACTGGCTGAACCTGCAGGTTCTAACATGCATGATAAAGCAAAAATGCTGATGCGTGCAACTTTAACAGTTGTTTACCATGAATGACAGGTTGTTTTTTTTTTTATTTTTAATTGGGTAATGGGCCTTACATTTTGAAACATTTCTCCAGAAACAGGCAGTGTGTGTGTGTGCATAAATATTTTAAATCTGTTTAAAAGTAGCAACAAAATTTTTCTTGTTTCAAACATGCTTCAATCTTCTCTTTGATATATATATTTTTAAAAGCCATCTAAAATATTCAAAGACCTAATGGAAATAATTTCATTTATATGGTAAACAGCATTTAGATTGCATTATTGGTGCTTTGATTAGTGAGGGATTTGAATCCAAAAGTCATGCTCTGCTAATAATTAAAAGGAACATTCCCAAAATGCAATGCAATTAAAGCTGAATTCTCTAAATAGACAAACAAACAAACAAACCTGGATGCAATCCTTTTTAGGTTGATTCCAAAATTGGAGCTGTAGTATCCAGGATTTGCATGACCAACTCTTAGGAACTTTTAGCTGTGCTGACATAGTTGCATTGTGGGAATACCTAATTATCAGTGATCAGAAGCAGGAATTGTGTAATAGATTTCTAGAGGTTAGACACATGAAGTTTTTATAATGTGAAAATTAGTTTTATCTTCAACAAATGATTAATGCACTTTGTACATTGGGAGCTAGTATAATTTTACAAATGCCTTGTTTGGAGATTCTTAAATAAAGAAAAATTTTTACATTGCTTTTTCCTGTTTGTTTGTTATGAAAATACTAATGAACACTATATATAAAATTTTACAGTAATTTTAAAAAGGCAAAAATAGTTCAGTTTATTTTTTTGTATGCTAGTTATCAAAGCAAATTCTTTTATTGCAGAGAAAAGAAAAACAGTAACAGAAAACTAGATAGGAAAGAAACAAGTACTAGGGACGTTCAAGTGAGACCTAGCTGAAATAACATTGCCATACTGGCCTCCAGGTTTCATTTGAATGTTCTTAGTACATTCAAATCTTCTAATAAATTCTTAGAAAAAGGATGCTTAGAACTTGTTTCTCTCTCTGTTTCTGTGTACTTATTCATAAAATAGCTTAGTATCTGTTAGGTAAAGCATTAAGTTATTGCCATGGTTTTCACAAGACACGGTGATTCAATTTTAGAAACTTGTTGATTTTTTAATGATTTTGAAAAGCATCTCAGCAGTGCTGGGAACGGCTGCCTGTCTGGTTTATTTTGAATGCTCTGTATTGAAATATTGAAGAAAAAAAAATTGTAATATTACATAAACATTTCTGTGCATGTACAGGAAAATATTAGATATGGCAAAGAATATACCGGAGAGCAAATGTGAGGAACTCAGAGGAGTAAACTGCTGGTTCAAAAGGAGGAGAAAAAATTAACAGACCAAAAAGAAATTGGCCTGCACCTGCCACTGAATTCACAAAGTAACTCAGTAATTCTCAGTCTCTTTCTTTGTGATCCCATTAACGCTGAAAAACATTTTGCAAACCGGTGCAAGCTACAGCTACTCACTCTGCTATTGGAGGTTCTAGGGAAATACTGTTCTAGAATGTTTTTTAAGAAAAAAGCTGGAATTAAATTTCTGAATTCTAGGCCTTGGAATGACTGCATCTGGAGGTGTCAGTGTGAGGTTGGTATTGTGGAGATTATACCGTGGAAAATAAGTTTGCATGAAAATAATACTGGCCAGGTTCACAATTCCACTAAATGCTGCAGTAGCTCATCCACAGAATACTGCTATTAATTAATTAATTACCCCATTGACAATGATAAGGATGTATTACTACTAATAAAAATTGAATGCTAGGTATGCTCAAATGAAACCTGTTCATGATCGCATCCAGCTGGATTTCATTTGAACATTCATTACATTTGTCTACCCTCTCTGCTAACAGACATCTCTTGAAATATTGCAACAGTACTAAATGAGTTTTATTTTGTTTGCTCACCTTCATTATTTGCTGCAGTAGTAATATTATAGGTTCAGTTGCCTCATCTCTTGCATGATATTCTTCCACAGATACCAACCAGCCATCTTCACTTCTGCTATGAAATGATATTCCAGCATGTCTTATTCTTGATTTTTGTTGTTGCTTCCCAGAATAATTTATTCAAAAAACATGAATTTTAAAATAATGATTAAAAATACTCAGAGAATCACTCCATACCATGAATTCGTCCAGTGCATGCGAAGCAGTAAATCATAAGGAAATAATGATATTAAATCAAATGTCATTTGCAGAAAAAAAAGTCTATGGGTTATGTTAGGTGAAAAGGAAATAGAAGAAAGTTTTAATGAAACAGGGATTGTGATTTAATATAAGGATTTTTAGAAAAAAATTTCTAAAACTAAACAATACTGTATTTTATAGTAAATCATTCCATACACATCTCACCAGAGAATGATTTATCATGATCTAATCTGCTCTCTGGTGTAAATAAACTAATTGGCCATAACTTTTAGCTAAAGAAGTAATAACTGATCAGCAGAAAAAGGATATGTTAGAGGTAACTAATACCCAAAGTGGTGGGAGTGAAGATATTATGGGATTCTGACATAAGAACAGAGAAATACAAGCCCATAGACCAGACATTGTTTTCCTATTCTTGTCCATGAATGCTAAGATAATGGAAGTGATATCAGTTTGATCATAGAGTAGTGGCCGAGGAACATGAAGATGAAAGTAAAGATAATTCAAAATGGACTACAACTCTCTCCTTAACCCTTGGTGGTGGGTGGTTTGATTTGTAAGCTGCATTGGACTACCTTCTTCAGAAATATGAGAAATAATAATAATAATAATAAAAGAGCTAGATATATTCATTAAATACTTCATACAAACACACAAAAAAGAAAAAACTGTCTTAATCATTAATAAATGAAACTTGGGAATTTGTTAATCAAAATTTTCATGTTAGATTTGATAACGGAAAGACAGGCCTCTCTATTAACCTTTTAGCGTTAATTCATCTTAAATCTCGAGTAACCACAGCGTTAAGTTGCATAGTTTATTTGTAGATAACTGACTCTTGAGGCATTCGAATGGTTTCTGAATTCCACATTTGACGAGGAGAAGAGGTTATCTGCCCCTGGAGCCACCGCCGCCGCCGCCGAGGTGAGCGGCGAACTGGTGCGCGCATGCGCCTGTCCCGTAAGTATGGTGGAAGCGCTCTGTTTGAAAAGTCCGCCAAGCAGGACAACAGGAGAGACCGTGTGACAATGCCTGTTTCAGGTGAGAATATCCAGTTCTTCTTTGAAGTTGTTTGGAAGCCCTAAGAACGGTATCGGTTAGCGTGGGTAGGTGTTGGCGAGACGGTGAAGCGTGAATGTCTGCGGAGAGCGAACATTGGGCCTGACAGTGGTCTGGGAGGGAATGGCCGGCCGGCCCCGGGGAGGTGGGGAGGGGGTAGGGATGGTAGGGCTGCTGCTGCTTGTGAACCAGCTAACTGCCGACCGCTGGACGGACGGAAGGTTAGGGTTGGGGGAGTGAGACTTCGTATCGGCGGGCGAAAGCAGTTCACGGAGCCCTCGCCGAAGCGTCCATGTCTCCCGAACTCCGAGGGATGCTGCACCCTGAGGTCGACTGGCTCTCCCCATACGATGCCGCCGCCGCCGCTGTGTGTTTTCTGAAATCATAGATGATGCTACACCGCAATTCTGAAAATACCCAATTCATTTTCAGAAATTTCAAAAGTCTCTTAGAAAGAAATAGTATGATAAAAGATTTCTATAAATTCTTTTATTCTTTAATTTTACAGATAACCTGGTATCTCCTGAGCCTGAAAATGGGTGAGAAATAGTTTGGCTTTGTACATTTTCTAGTGCGACTTAATTTTCTAAATACACTAACTCCTTGTTTTACGAAATGGATGCAGTTCTTGAAAGTCATTTAATTTGTTAAATGAAAATGAATTTCCCATTAATTTGAAGGTGACAGTTAGAGGTGAAGTCGGTGATCTAAGATAATATATAAATTATAGTAAAGGAAGGTAAATATACAGTACACACACACACACGTATTTGTTTATTATAATGAACAGCAGTAATAAAACAAACATATAAAGGAAAAAAATTTTAAAAAGAAAACTGAGCAGTGCTATTCAATATTGATGGTTGAGGTAAATTATTGAGGAGTTGCTGATCCTTCAGCTTGAAGAAAGTATTAAGTGATGTCTGTTTGCTTTGTTTGTTCATTTTATAGAGGTCCCTATAGCGATGGCTACGTTCCACATTCAGATCATCTCTCTTGAAAATTGCTAGGACTTGTTCACTTAGCGTAAACCATAGCAACATGCTCTTTGCAGTGGCAATTTTTGTGTCCAGCTCTGTAAGGTTTATGTTTCATCTTTATTAATGTCTGTAAATCCTGCTTCAAGAGAACATCTCTTCCTGCTCTTTTTCAAACCATAAAAAGTGAGAGTGCACTCTGGCCAAAATTTCTTCCAAGACGCATTCATGTTTGCACTGCTTATTTCATTCCACAAATCCTCTGTGTTATCCAATGCCTTCTTGATGTTATCATTCCTCCAGAAGTCGCAAATTGATAGTTTATCTTCGTGGTCTGTTTCTGAGATGAGCTGCCATGCGTTGATTCATCGGTTGAATTAACATCACGGTGTTTGAGGCAAAAATAAACCACACATGTTATTAGCGAAGTCTTCTCAGTGGATGGGATGTTCAAGGGGCATTATAAATAATCAGTAAGCAGTTTTATCCATGTTTTTGGTGCAATAACTGGATGAAAGGAGATAAATGAGATGTGATGTAATCTTGGAAGAGAATAACTGTCACCCAAGCTTTTCAGTTTGATTGCAAAACAAACCACAGGGAGATTGGTCATCCCTTCGAAGCATGTAGATTCTCAGAGTGATAACTTAAAAACAGTCTAGATTTACGATCACCCTCTGCATTGCCTCCAAGGAGAAGTGTAAGCCAGTCTTTTGATGCTTTGAAGCCTGGCACAGACTTTTTCTCTCAAGATATGTTGGTATGTGATGGTATCATCTTTGAGAAAAGTTTCGTTTTGTCCAGATTAAACACCTTTGCCACATATTCACCTTCCCTTATGATTTCCTTCAATTTATCGGGGAAATGTTCAACCATTACAGCATCAGCAATCATGACTACTCTCTTTACATGTAAGTTATGCAAGTTAGTGCACTTAAAATGTTCAACATGGCTTTAAGCATCTCTTGACTGGTAGAAGGTTCTTCTCTGCCTTCACAATCCTTTAAATCTTGCCACAGTGATGTTGCTTTTTTGTGAATCGTGAACAAACTCAGCAGGGTACTTCACTATGTTTGTTCTTCAATTCACAAATTGAGTAGATTTTTCATCTTCCCTGTTGTTGTATCTTGCACTTTGGTTACACTTAATGCAGTGCCTGGTGTAACTTTTGCTGCACTTGCCTTTATTGTCAGCACTGTTGAGGATGGTATGCACACTTGAAGCTGCAAGATGAAGGCTGCATGCTACGTACACTAAGTGTTCACCTTTTTTCATGTATTCTCATAATGGCTAGTTTCATATCAAGATTGTCTAGACTTCTTTCCTGGTGTGCTGGCAGGTTATGTTGAGCATTGCTTGAAACTAATGATAAAAGAAACAGATATTTTGAGATAAAACTCACAAAATTGGCTATCACTCAGAATACAATTTGAGGATGGCAACCAGAATGAAACATGCCATGACTTATGGGATGGTGGATAGGGCCACTGCCTCCTTGGACCAATGTGATGACACATGACGGATATGCGCCACCCACCACAACTTCAAAATTTGCAAATTTTGTGGTTTGAAATGCTTTCATTGTAGCAAGAATGTATTACACGTAACAAGAAAGGAATATTAAATTTTCAAATGTGTTAACACAGATTTGTTAATTGAACAGTCATAAAACGAGTTAGTGTACCTACACTGATCCAGTGACACTTTTGAGCTTTTCCCAATGAATTTTCACTGTATGATGATTATTTTTTTAATGCTGTAATCAAGAAGAATTCAGTGAATGGAGTTATAAGAGTCTAATTGACAAAAAGAAATGATTAATCCTTTGTTTATTCAGTCTTTGAGCATATAACTTTTTAAAACATTAAGATTACTGGCTAGTTTTATCTTAAATGTTAATTTATTTGAATAAAATTTACAATAATGATAATTTTGACAATTTATAGTCATTCAGTTTTAAAGGTAAGTTTTTTAAAGTATACTAAAAGCAGATATTATGTTTTATAAATATTATTTTATTTACTATATTTAGAACATTTCTAGAACAAAAATTGCAACAGCATTATCTTTTACTTTTGTATCACCATTATTTTGTATCCAATCTGTTCCATGGTGGATGATGATGATGCTGATAACAGCAGACATAAATACAGACTTAAAGATCACTTAGTAAACTTTATTCTCATAAATGAGGTAATATATAACATTTTCTTGAATTTTAAACATTCTAAAAAATAAAACATTACTTGTAATGCTATAACAATTTAATGAATAAGTTTGTTGATATGTGTAAATGTGAGAAATAAAGGTTTCATTAGAAAATTGTTAGTGATAAAATAGAAGTAAGTACATTACTACTTATCTTATTTTAATTTAAGTGAGGGAGAATCTATTCAAGTTTTTGTGAGAGTCAGACCACTTGATGGACTGCAAAATGAATTTCACAGCAAGGTTCTAGAAGTGAATGAAGACTGCAGGTCAGTCACAATGAACTGCAAACCAGAACCAAAACATTTTACTTTTGATCACATTGTTGATGTTGATAGTACTCAGGTAAGTGGACCCTTCTATAATTTGGAGTAGCACTTTGGCTTTTTTTTTTTTTTTTTTGACAAATTCACTACCCTAAACTTTTTGTCAACTTCATCTACTTTTTATGACTATTAATGGTTGTCATTTGTAACTGAAGATGGCCATTTACAAATTACATGTAACACCTGGGAGTGCGGATATGTTCATAGTGTAGGAACTGCTGCTCCCCACACGGCTACCACACTCTTAGTTAGTATAAACTGATGTCAAGGGATATCTAAGAATACCTGCACTAGCAGAACCATTATTCTGGCCAACAGCTGGGTACCTACTTAAAGCTAGGTAATCAGACATTTGAAGTAAGAAAACTTGCCTAAGGTTTCATCCTGCCTGGAAACTGAACCACTGTGGATTGTGTTTATTTTGAGGTTAATGTAGCACACATTTAGATAGAGGAGCACAAGGAGAAGAAATAACTAAAAGCAAAGAAATTCTTTTTGGTGAAATTCCAGTACAGTTGACTTTCACTAATCTGGCACTAATTTTGGCTATCGTAATTTCAAATTTCCCAGATCGCCGCGCCAACCTGCCGCTATGATTTGGTGGCGCTATTTGCTGCATCAACACACTGGTGTCGGTTGTAAACAGGCAAGCTTTTCCTGTTTGATTTTCAACATTTATTATTGTAACTAGGTCACTTTTAGCTCCAGCCATGGTTCCAATGAATAAAGGAAGTGCTTCTCGTGGTGTAAAGCACAAACACCGCATATTGTCCATAACAGAAAAGGTTGAACTCTTGAAAAAACTTGACAGCGGCGTGTCTGTGTGAATTATACAGCGTTGGATCTTCGACAGTTTACGACATAAAGAAACAGAAAGAAAAGTTACTCAGTTTTTTTTTGTTAACAGTGAGTCGAAGAAACAGATGTTTAAAAGGAAAACAATGAAACCTGGTAAAAGTGCAGAACTAGATCAAGTAATGATGAAGTGGTTTAAGTTGCGTGAAAGCGAAGGTATCAAACTGTCAGGTGATCTTGTGAAAGAACAAGCCAAAATATTTCATGAAGAACTCAGACTGGAACATAAGTGTGATTACAGTGAAGGGTGGTTGCAGCGTTTTAAGGATCGGCATGGCTTAAAGTTTCGTGCAGTGTGGGGTAAAAAACGATCAGCTGACGAGGACGCAGCTGCTAAATTTGTTGATGAGTTCGCCAAGTTGGTCAGTGATGAAAATTTAAGTCCTGACTAGGTCTACAACGCAGATGAGACTGCACTCTTTTGGAAATGTACGCCAAGAAGAACTCTGAAGGATGCAGAATCGCTGACAGGTTATAAAGCATCAAAAGATCGTGTTACTGTGCTCGGCTGCTCCAATGCTGCAGGAACACACGGGTGTAAGTTGCTGGTCATCGGTCAAAGTTTACGTCCTAGAGCTTTCAAAGGTATGACACATTTTCCTGTAATTTACCGTGGCAACAAAAAAGGTTGGATAACAACTGAAATTACATTGGATTGGTTTCAGAATTACTTTGTACCCGAAGCAAGAGTTCACTGTGACTCTGTTGGCTTGGACCGTAACTGTAAGATAATGCTTATTTTAGATAACTGTTCCGCACATCCAAAAGCAGAACTGGTAAAGAACAATGTTTTCAGTATCTATCTCCCACCTAACTGCATTTCATTAATTCAACCCCTGGACAATGGTATATTACGTTCTTTAAAGTTGAAGTATCACACTCATTTTATGAGGCACCTACTGAGTGGAGTTAACTCTGGGAAGCCTGTACGTGAGTTTCTTCATGAATATAATGTGAGAGATGTGGTTTACTGTGTTGCCAATGCTTGGAAATCTGTAGAGGCATCCACACTGAAAAATGGATGGGACAAATTGTGGCCAGGGTTAATGTTTGAGGCAGCACCTGGTGAACATCTTGAACAAAACTTTACAGGATTTAGGCCTTCAAAAGAAAAACAGCTTATAAATGATCTGTTGTGTTTTGCTTGTGATCTGATCAATCCTACTGCAACAGATCTTGCATCAAGGCTGGATGAAGATAACATTGAGGAATGGATGACTGCTGATGAAGATGCATCTGTTGTTCATCATTATACTGACTCAGAAATTGTACAAATGGTTGTAAGTCCACAGCAACAAGCCAGTGAAGGAGAAAGTAGTGATGAAAATGAGGAAGATGTAGCAGAAAGAGTTTCTTTTGATCGGTTAATTCAGCTGAAAGGTCTAGAGCAACACAGTTTTATAACTGAGCAAGAAATAATGAACATTTACATGCTGCAGTATAAACTAATCAAAGAAAGGCCAAAATATATGAAACAGCTCAGCTTGCAAGATATATTCAAAAAATAGCTAGAAAGCGTTCAGAGGAGTCATCACTTGAAAATCCAGTGCTTTCGACATCTACTCACCCAGATGTGTTGCCACCGTCACCATCACTTCCTGATATCTCACTCACCTTACAAGATGATGAAGATGAGAATCCTGACAGCCCTTCAACTCAGGACATGTAAATGTGCTCTTAGTTGCACATTTCAGTTCTTCACTTTGGAAGTGGCAGTGATGATCTTTCTTGTGTAAATCAATAGAATTACTTGTAGTGGACCAATTATTTTACCTGGGTTTCATTAAAATTTCACTTGAATTTCATTTGATAATTCTCTTTTCTTTATTAACCAACTTGTACAGAGTTATTGGGTATTTTAATTTTAGGATGAGGTGGTTAACTAGTGGGTTAGGTGTATTCTAACCTAATCAATCAATAATCCGGAAAAATTACTAATCCGGCACCCTCTAGGTCCCAATGATGCCGGATTAGTGATTGTCAACTGTATCATGTTATAAGAAGGAAAAAAAAACACATTTTATTTTATATAGATTCTAGCATTTACTTAAAGTTCACGTGTATGTACAATAATGTTGTGTACATTTAAAACAATTTGCCTCAAAATTCTCATCCTATCTTTTGCATTCACAGAAAGAGTCAGTGAAAATCGGCTGCATTCCATAAAAATTAAACTCACTATATTGCTTGCTTGCTTGCTTTTTTAGGAAGCTGTTTTTGCCACTGTTGGGAAGAAATTGATTGAGAGTTGTGTATCTGGGTACAATGGAACTATTTTTGCATAGTAAGTAAAGAATGAGTAAGAGAATACTGATTAATTTTTGGTTTTCTTTGTTAGCCTCAAGCTGAAATTGATGATACTGTTAGCAAACTATACAGAAAACCAGTCAATGATTTTTTTTTTTGTTGTTTTTACTGTAAGACTGCTGCTGTTTCTATAAACCTCAGTAAACAGAACACTTCATGATGCTTGGTTTGGAACTGGACAGTTTCTATTTACATTATTTTGTTCTGCCAAACATACAAAATTTGTTCCACTTGCTAATCTTTATAATGGATTATTTTTCTAACTAAAATAGTCAGGTGGTTTTGATGTATGTTGTTAATAGTAATGTATACAAGATGCTCTTAGAATTGTACATATCTCAAATTATGCAGACTGTTCAAAGTAAGTTATGTATTTAACTCTTATATTTAGGGTATTAGTCTTTATTCAGTCTTTAATAAAGTCGTGTGCTTTATTTTTCTCTTCTGCTTTCATTTTAAACTATCAAAAGAATTTCTTCTTTTTGATTTATGGATTTTGTTTTTCTCCCATACAAATCGTGCTGTTTACTTTATATAATATCTGTCACGTCAAGCTGTTGAGTGGACAAAACCATCTGGTGCGTCTACAAGAGGTTTGAATCACACTTGTGTGGCAGAGAGAATCTGGGTCTGTTAAATTGTATTGATTAGATCAAGCTGCTACTGTTGATATCTTTTGTTCTGATTTAAGACTGCAAATTTCTCTAGTTATTAAATATTTTATTCTTGTTTTTCAATGCTTCTCTTTACCCCCTTATTCAAATCTGCATATTTCTTTTTTTACTGATTTGTACCTAGGTTGTGTGTTTATTTTAATTTGTAATTGAACTGGGTATAGTTTAAACTATTCTAGTTACCATAATTTTTATTTATTTTTGTTTCTAAATGAATATATGGATAATGAATGGACTCACTTTTTTATCTGCAAAAATGACAGGCTTGTTTATAAAACAAGTTCACATTTTATTTCGAAATATGATTGGTTTTAAAAAAAATAAATATTTAACTAATTCATGTTTTTCTTTTATTCATTCTCAAAACAAATTTACATAGGGGTCAAACTTTTCTAGCATAATTATACCTACTTTTCTAAGCCTTTTTTTTAAACAGAATCCATGTAGTAATTTTACCTTTGACTAAATTTGCTGAAATTTTAAAAATTGTATTTTCATTGTTTAATTCTCTTTTATAGCGGCCAAACTGGATCTGGAAAAACATTTACAATGTTGGGTGAGTTATCTTTGTAACTATTTTAATTAAAAAAGAGCAGTGCAGTTGTAATATTTTCTTTTCCATTATTCATAAGTGTATCTTTGGATTTTGTGGTAGAATTTAAACAAGTGTAGATTTAGTGGCAGTACATCTGTGTTTATGTGGGTATTTTCATTTTCTGGCACCTATAACTTTCTTGTTTTAATCCAAATGCCTTCAAATCTAAAATGCTATAGAAAAGTTTTCATAAATGTATTTGTAAATTTTGGATGAAATTTCATACTTTTTGATTTGCAAAAAAATGTTTCAAAATTAAGAAAATGTCTAAAAAAATTTAAATGGTGGCAAATATACATTATATTCAAACAAAAATTTATTTTCAAGTTTTAAAAAATAAATAAACCTGATGGATGAATAGTTAAAAATAAAACTGCGCCAAAGCATTTTCATTTGTATTGATGAGCTTGCAAGGTTATCATGGTAATTACAGGGTGATCAGACAGTAACTGTGCAGTGGAGTATATTTGCAATCATTTTTGATTCCTCTCCTTGTGCTTTGTTTTGTACTGTTGTTCTCAAAAACTTCAAAAGTGAATTGTAATTTTTGTGTAATGGTTCTTTCAATCACCAAATGAATCTTTCTCATCAAGAAAGTATACGCGAATAATGGTAAATACACAAGAGTTCAAAATGAGTTCTTATAAGAATTTCCTGATGCAAAATTTCCAAACAGAAAGGCTGTGAGGGCATTGATTAGCAAATTTGAAGATTCTAGTCCAGTTTAGGATTATCAGCAATCAGGTAGGCCAAAAAGTGTTGGACAAGGAGAAGCTGCCAAAAATTTCAGCTGCAATGCTTTAGAGCCCTTCAAAATTGCTGCGTCAACTTTCTCAACAAGCGAATGTTTCATATGGGAGCGCACATAATGCTTTAAAGGAGTTAAATATTTACCCATTTAAAGTGAACGCTGTGCACAAATTAAAGCTGCAGACCTCGGTAAGTGAGTTGAATATTGCATCTGGTTTAAGAATGTTATTGATGTAAATGGTAACTACATATTGGATAAAACATTTTTTTCTGATGAATGCTGGATTCATCTCTCTGGATTTGGTCTGTTTCATGAACTTTGAGAAACCACTTCATGATGAAAAGATCGACTTATGGGTTGCTATATCAATGAAACGCATTATTGGGCCTATATTTTTTTAAAAAAAAACATCAATTCAGAGTGTTATTGTAACAACATACTGTATCCTTTTATTGGTGAGTTGATAAAGAAGAAATCAAAGACTCATACTTCCAGCAGGACAGAGCCAACACTCAGACACCTGTGCAGTTGATGAAACTGCTGGAAAAAATGTTTGGTGATCGGCTGATATCGAAAGGAATTGGCCTGCATGCTCTCCTGACCTCAGCCCTTGGAGTTCTACCTGTGGGGAACAATGAAAGTGAAGGTCTTTGAAAATAATCCCCATTCAATTGATGAACTGAAACAAAATCATCAGTTTCATTAGAGGAATAACATCTGGAAAATTGCAAAACATTTCCTAGAATATGAAAAGATGTGTGGAAAAATGTTGGTTCATTTTCAGCATTTATTATAATACATAGTTTATTGTAAGAGTTAATATATTGAAATAAAAACACAATAAATTTCCCACTGCATAGTTACTTTTTGATCACCCTGTATAAAATAATGTTTAACCCTGCATATTTTGGGCTGAATGTTAAACACATCATGGAACTTTTTTCTCAGTTGGTTTGAAATGCCAGGTTTAAGTATTCCCCAGAAGAGACTTTAAATAATTTTATTTATCTCCCTTTGATTTGTTGCTACTTATATCTATAGGCCCTTCGGAGAACGCAGACAACTTTCAGCATGAACTTCGAGGCATTATACCAAGGAGTTTTGAGTATCTATTCAACTTAATCAACAGAGAAAAAGAATTGGTAAGCTTTTTCTTCATAGAAAATTACAACAGTAAATCCACTGCTGTACATTAGTAGTGTAGACACCATCTGAATTGTCACTGTAAAATCATAAAACTGTTTTTTTTTTAATCTCCTTTTCATATGAGGTAAATAAATAGCTGCTGTTTATTGGACATTTATTTAATTATTCTCTCCCATTTCATTTATTTTGTAAAATACTCGTTGATCAAAAGAAGAGACCTAAGAATTAAACATTTCATGACTTTGTTAAAAATAATTGAATAATTTTTGAAAAAAATTATTACATTATAAAAAAAAACAAGTGAAAAGAAGAAATTTAAATGCACCAGTTTTAGATGTTTTTGTTGTTTCTTTTATATGAAAATATTTTTTAAAAATACATGAATAATTTACTTTAAAAATCTTTTAGAACATCAAAGTCTGCCCAGTTATACAGCATATTACCATTACATGATGGGTTTCATGCAGAAAATTCTAATCACTAATTAGGAAATGCATAGAAATAGCTACATATTTTTATGGTGATTATTAGGTTGCTGTGGTCTTGTTTCTGACCCCTCGTGATGTCAGAACTCACATGATGTTTTGCACAACTATAACACATGAATCTATTTGTGGTTTTCTTGAGACGAGAGCTATTATAACATTGTCCATACTTAAAAAATATTAGAATCTTATTTTTTAAAAAAGTAATTTAAATTCCCATTAAATTAATGACATGGGTAGATTTTACAAAAATACGTTTTCAGTTTTATGATAAATTAAACCTATTTATTAACTGTCTTTGAGGATCTGGTTTCTCAAAAGAAGAAAACCTCAATTATCAGCTTTCATGATTTTAATTTTTACTATGAAGACTACATTTTTTAGTTTTATCAGATTTACTAATAAAAATAAATCTTGAACTTCAATTCGTCCAGTAATAATTCCTCTTGTGAATTGCTTCTGTTTTGAAAGTTCTGGTTCTAACAGTGGAGACTTCTCCATCCTGGCTTAGAATTTCCATCTAATTTAATTGATGCTAATGATTTCTGCTTTTGCCAACAGAATGGAGACAGGATGGAGTTCTTTTGCCATTGCTCTTTTCTGGAGATTTACAATGAGCAAATATATGATCTGTTAGATCCTGCATCACCAATACTTCAGTTAAGAGAGAGCATGAAGAAGCAAGTTTATGTTGATCGTCTTTATGAGCAAGTGGTATCCACTGCTGGTGAAGCTTATCAGGTTGGTTTTGTTTTACCGAATGTCAGAGAGAAAAATCTTATTTACTATAAGTAGAGATATAATATATTCAAAAATGCTACATCAGTGATGTAAAAAGGAAAGATGTATATTTTTTTCATTTAAGAGCTTCATATAATTTCAAGATGCAGTGTATTTAAAGATAACATCCGCTAATTTTGCCAGGAAATATTGGTGATACATTTTATAGCATTTAAAAATTTCTTTTTATATTTTAAGAACTTTTAATATCTTGCAACAGATAGATTTTGTCTCAGAAAAAAAAAAAGCAACGCTTATCTCAAAATACTAACAGGTTTATTATTGTTATTTCCAACTTGTTTCGACTGCAGTTTAAATCTGAAAAACAGACCTTTCATTGAAATTATATTCAGATTTATCAAAGTCTCATAAATTAAAATTTTTTTATTGCTTTGAAATTTTAGTTATTTTACTTTGATAAAGTTGAAAAGATTTTCAGTAAGAGGCCATCAGAAGTTTACTGTTTTGTTCCCATGAAGAAATTGAACTTCTTTTATGCAGCACCAAGAACAATAATTTGTCTTATCTGGACATTTTTCTGACTAGAAGCTTATAATCTGATAAGTAGTTTCTGTATGCTCATGATTGTGGCAATGTCTGGACAAGGAAAAACATTCTCACTTGATTTTTTTTTTTTTTTTTGGTAGAATTTTTGTTTTATCTTCCATTCAGATAGCATTTAAATATGTAGTCAAGTATTGAAATGTCATGTCTGCTTCATTATAGACATTTGGATTTGTGACTGGTTGCGTTGAATTTCTTTAAAGAGATTTTGCTGGGTTTTTACCAGATTTGGACTAAATGAGGTGCATTAAAAGCATTTATTGTTTTTGTTTGTAGGTTCTCAATGCTGGTTGGCTTAACAGAAGAGTGGCATCTACCTCCATGAACAGACAGAGCTCTCGAAGCCATGCAGTTTTTAGTCTACACATTAAATCAGAAGTGTGTGTCTCATGCAAATTTAAAGAGTAATTGATAAACACACAGAAAAATGATGGTTTTAAAAAATGGAAAATAAGATGTTCATTAGTTTGGTCTTTTTTTTTTTTTTAGTCCACCATCTGCAACAGTAAATAATACTGTGATTGATGTTTGTAATAATATTCTGTACAGGATCTAAATCAATCTATTGTCAAAGGTGGGTAGGTTTTAGTAAATTTAAAAGATGAGAAATTTTGGCTGACAGTGATTTTAAAAAAAAAAAGATAAAGTAAAAGCAACTCTTAAGAGATTGGTTTTATTGTCAGTAACAAAAAGAAAAGACCTCAAAATGTATTTTGTTTCATTTGTAGGAAGTAAAAAAATTTCTAAAGTTTGTGATGTTTTTACAATTAGGTTCAGAATGGTGAAATCTTAAATGTTAAGACATCACAGTTAAACTTGGTGGACTTGGCTGGTAGTGAAAGACAAAAAGATACGAATACTGATGGTGCTCGATTGAAGGTGAGTTGTGTAGTCAATTTACCAGCTTCATTTAATGGTTGACAAAGACTGCAATCTCCAGAAATATTTTCTGTGGCCTTGCAGTGTCTTAAAGCTGCTGTGTAGATATTGTCTCTTCACAGACATTGTAAGCAAAAGCTGCTACAGAAGCATTAAATTTAGTTTAATTTGAAAGAAACATTTCAAAACAAGTTGCACTGTCAAACATCTAAAAATAATTAATACTGTTTTTTTGCTTTTAAACACCTGAATCCACCAGGATCTAGTTAGCTAACTATTAAAAACAAAGCCACAGCTTTGAACGATCAGAATAGGTTTAGAGCAGCCATTATTTTTTGGATGGAAGTTTATACTTTTGAATTTTTAAGTAGTTAAAGTATTAAGAAAAATTTAACTAAATAAGACTCCCGGTCTTAGATAAAATTCTTATTTCGTTTTGAGCTAATGAAATAGATATTTTAAAAATAAAATGTTTCATTAAAGGAAAAACTTTGATTTTGTGTAAAATGTTTTAGAATTTAGAATTATTTCTGTAAGTAACTCAATGTTTGACCATACTCTAGTTTATTTTAAATTCTCTTTTAATCCAAAGCTGTGAAATCAATGTTATGCTTTATAAAAATTGAGATTTTTTTCTTTTTTCTCACAAATTTGTTAATTTATTATCAGAATGAATGATTGTATCTGTTGGTTTATTTTTGTTTCCAGGAAGCAGGCAATATCAACAGGTCACTCTCCACACTTGGAAATGTAATAATGGCTCTGGGGACTCTCACTAATGGTAGAAATAGATACATTCCTTATCGGGATTCTAAGCTAACGTTTCTGTTACGGGTGAGTCTGCACTCTGACCAGCTTAAATTTGTAAACACTGATTCATGAGGAAGATAAATGCTAGATGTTAATATAAACATTTTAAAATCTAGTCAGCAGAACAGTGCAAAAAGTTTGAAAGAAATAGTTTTAAAGAATGATTGTTATTAGGTTACAAACGTTTTGTCGGTTTTTTACCACAACAATTAAACTTAAAATTGTTGCTGATTGTGGTTTATTAATCAAAGTAAGTTCCATTACAATCGATACACTTCTGGCAACGAGTTACAAGCGCATTTATCCCATTTTGAAAAAAATCTGGATTTCTGGAGTCGATAAACTGTTGGAAGGCAGTTTCAATTGCTGCTTGGTTGGAGGAGGATTTCATACAGAGGAAACTGTCGAGGTGTTTGAAAAGGTGTTAGTCTGTGAGAGAAAGGTCTGGTGAATAGGCTGGGTGAGGGAGAACTTCGTACCACAATGTGCTCAGTTTCTGAACAGTCACTTTTGCAATATGAAGATGAGCACTGTCATGGAGCATGATTGGGCCTCTTTGATTCACCGATGGTGGCTTTCGTTGGGAGAGTTTCTGATGAACATTTAATTCACAACAGTACCTTTCAGCTGTGATGGTTTTGTCAGGTTTTGTTTCTTATGACAAGTGAAGAGCAGATCTCCAATTGGCTATTTTGTTGTTCATTCAACTTGTGAGACACCCACTTATCAAGCGTTTTCATCTGGCCAATTGCGTAAAGATGCCAGGAAACAGTTGCAGTGCTTACATCGAACTCTCCAGCAATTTCTCGCACTGTTTCTCTTGGATCGGCTTTGACTGAGGCTTTCAGACGGTCGTCATCACGGCTGGAAGGACTTCTGCTAGGTTCCTCCTTATCTTTGAGGCTCACATCTCCTGATCGAAACTTTGCAAACCATCGTTGTGCTGTCTGCTCATTCACTGTGTCCTTGCCCCGTGCTTGTTTAATGTTACAAGTCTCCTCGCTCGCTTTGTGGCTTAGTTTGAACTTGTGAAGCAAAATGGCACGAAAAACGTTTCTATCCATGCTTCACTCAGAACCCTGAAACAAATATCCATTTTATGATTTTTAAAAAGATAGGTTTCACATAATGTATGCCAGTGCACACTCTAAAAAAACGACATGCACCTTCACAAACATGCAAAATATGAACCCCAAATTAGCATAATATAAAAACTGACAAAACTTTTGTAATGACCTAATACCATACTTATTGTGATTTACAGACTGCTTACTAGGAACATTTACAGCAATTTTTTTTTAAAGTGTGCTTAAAATTTGCTTTCATGGAGAGCTGTGATGTGTCAAATGAACAATAAATTAGCTTTTATTATACAGAAGATTTGGCCTGATGAGTATTGTTTTGAAAAGTTTATTCACAACCATGATGTTCTTGCTTTGAATTCCACCAGACATGCATGCAAATAGTATAATCAATGAATGCTGTAAACACATCTTTAGACAGAAATAAACTTTCTGAGGTCCATCATTAAGTAAATTAGCTTTTGTTGTTTCTGAATAAATTATTTAAACACTTTGTTTAAAAAAAAAATTGGTGCTGTTTTACCATTAAAGCATAAAGGGACATAACACAATTACTGTTTATATAGAGTGAAAATTCAAAAAAACCGTTATAGGAAATAATGTACATTATGCAGTGATTAAATATTGATGATAATTGGAAAAATTAATAAACTTTACAGGGATTTTCTGTTACTTTGGGCTCTTATTCAAAATATTAATTACTCTATACATATTTTATCTATGGACAAAATTAGTTTGACTAAAAAATTTCTAATTTTCCTAAGTAAGAATACAATATTAAGGAGAGATGGAGTTTGTTTGTTTTAATTTTGGAGAGATTACTTTTATCCAAATTCGAGTTGTCTTGTTTAACCCTCTGTATAACACCTGTGGTGCTTGCAATTTACTAACTTCAAATTTCTATTATTCAGTACAGGTTGTAATGACAAAAATGCTAACTAATTATAGTCTGGGTATGATATATGACAGGTTAAACTAAAACAATGATACTTTTGTCACACATCCATTTGTACAAATAGTCCGAAAGATCTAAATGCACAGAAATACAAAAAAATTACTGTTAAAAAATGTATTTATGATGTTATTTGTTCACACAAAAACCAAAACAAAATAGTTCTGTAATTACAAAATAAATGCTATAAATAAAATCTAATCAGTTTCTATTTCTTTATTGAAATAAACTAGTGAATGAATAAATTATTGTCAAAATAAATACCAAACTGATGGTAAATGCTGACTTGACATGAAACCAGTATGATTATTGGTCATGTGCAAATTGGAACAAAGCTCGAATTTACTTTTCTCATGGTTATATCTGTCATATTTGTTTTGCTTTTTTAGATTTCTCTTTCAAATAGAACCAACCTTTGTTTGGCACGGTGTAATTAGGTTCTTTTAAATATTTTCATTGCAACCATTTTTTATAGTAAAGTTTTGTCTTTCATTACAGGATTCCTTAGGTGGAAATGCTCAAACACACATTATTGCTTGTGTCCATTCCAGTGTTAGGTGAGCTCATACAAATCTTTAATTTCCTGTAATTTTTGTTGGAGTAGCATATTGGGGATAAGTTAACCTATCCAGTTTTATCTGCTCTTAATTTTTAAGAAACTTGGAAGTGTACTGTAAACAAAGGACATATAACAGGAGGCAGACAGATCATGTTGAATCAACTTCTCTTTTATAATGTTATGCAATGAAACACATAAAATGCCAAGGATGCTTCTGAAATCCTTTCTCCATCAATTTTTACTTAGCACACTTAAACACTTATGGACTGATGAGAGAAGCAAACTTATTATCACTTTGCATAAGTAAAATGAGATAAAAGCATTAAATTGTTTTTAAAATGGCTGAATGTTTAGTTTTTTCTGTATTGTATTATATTCTAAAATTTAATTTGAAAATATTTATTCTGGATTGTAGGTGAGCTGTCAGAATCATTTCCTTCTGACAATTAAATAGTGAAGTATTCTCTTAATAGCTCAGAAAATAATCTTTTTTATATACATTTGATTAACTTTGGTTTTGTTAAACTTTAAAAAAATGTTCTGTTTGTTTTCATCTTAAAATTGCACCAGGGATGTTAAAATAAAATGCAGCCTGATACCAAATTTACAGTAATGCTATTTCATCTGGGTTTTGTTTGAATGTCTCTGATATGTGAAAGTCAAAACAGTCTTACTGAAGGCAACAGCAGCTGTGATTTGACTTATATTTGGCAACTGGGCAAATTAAACAGTTATAAAGTAAATACATTAAATACTGGACTTAACAAATCAGGATTTCTTTAGATATAGTGCAGTATAGTTATGAGGAAGATTTCATTAAAGTATAGTTGCATTTTGTTTTTGTGTTATACATCAATCTTGAATTCTGGCAAGAAACTATAGAGCTACAGTACAACCTCACGTATCCGAACCTCACTTATCCGAATTTTCGCGTATCCGAACAATCGAAAAGTCCCCCGAACAAAATCTCACGTAACCAAACTTTCACACCTTTTTGTTCGGTTGTCAACGTTCCATTGTAATTTCTCTTAGATCTTAACCGAACAAAACATGGCCTTTTTTAAAGTGAACAGTGGGGGGGTGGCATGCCTATATAAGTGATTCATATAGTTTAACGAGGTCTGACTGTGTATATATATATATGTACATCATTAACCTTACAGTATTATGACAAGCAAGACTCATTGATCATGTGACCAAAATTTCTGCAGCCAGACAAAATGGAGGTTAACAAGATGCACATGCAAACATTTTCACTCAAATTACATTGAAAATCTACAGTAATTAAGTAATACAGTACTTCACTTTGGGTTAGAAAGGCATTGTTTCGAAACAGTTTACACAAGTGACAATTAACATGCATAGCGTCTATTGTTCGGATAGGGTGTCAATTTGATGTTCGAATTTGACCCTCGGCATGCTCACAGCAACGCCTGCATTCGGTTTTTTCACGTATCTGAACAAATAGCTTGTCTCCGGGCTTGTTCGGATATGTGAGGTTGCACTAGTTATCTGCTAGACCAGTGGTTCTCAAATTTTTTCGAAATTTTAGCCTTGCGGACCCCTTACATTTTTCCAGAGGCAGCGTGGATCCCCCCCCCAAAAAAGAATGGCATAAAATCAACTTGGTAAAATTAGCATGAAATAATTATAATACGATATAAAATATGTTATCGAAAAAAAAGCAGTTCAATGAGAAGGGTGAACTTGTTTAGTTTGTAAAATATCGTTTATCTGTGGCTGCGTTTTTGAGAGAGCAACCCTCATGTCATGCATGATATTAAGTTTATTACGAGCCTTTGTTTTTATTGCAAGCGAAGTGGAGAAGGCTGTCTCACATTCGTAAGTTGTTGTGAACGGAATGATGAGCTGAAGTGCGAATTTTGCCACATCCGGATACGACTGACATTTGTATCCAGAAGTCACTGCATGATAAGTCACAAAAAGAGTGTTTTGCACCTCCATCATTCAGCAAGTCTATGAACTGCTCCTGAATGGTGTAATCTTCTGAAGGTAAGTTGCCAATAGAGATTGCAAAGGGGTTGTGGATGAAGCGATACACCTTTTCGAAATTATGGATGTTGGGAAAATACTTTTGAATTTCCTTGTGAAGAATTGAAACATGGTCTTTCATAACTTCGAGGATATCGTTTTCAACTTGAAGATCATCTTCAACAAGGAAAGTGTCAAGGTGCAAAAATGGTGCGAAATTGTGACGACATAGTTTAGAATGCCATAAATCAAGCTTCATGTTAAAAGCAGCCATTTTTTCATGACAGTGGAGAACCGTTGCATCTTTTCCTTGCAGTGCTAAATTGATTGAATTGACTGATTCAAAAATGTCAACCAAAAAAGCAAGACATATCAGAAACCGATTGTCCGAAAATTGTATGTGCAGTTCTTTTTTAGAGCTGTGAAGAAATTCATAAATCTCCTTTCGTAGAACAAAAACTCTATTTAGAACTTTGCCTTTCGATAGCCATTCACATGTGAATACAACAAAAGTGTTTCGAAATCTGATTTGTTTTCCTTGCACAAATTGGCAAATAGACGCGAGTTGAGGGAATTCACTTTGATAAAATTAACTGCCGCAACCACGTCATTCAAAACCCTTGTCAAGTGTTCGGGCATTGTTTTGACCATCAACGCTTGACGATGAAGCATACAGTGGGTACCAATGGCGTTACGGGACTTCTGTTTCACCATTGTCTGAAAGCCAGATCGGGAACCAAGCATCGCTGGAGCACCGTCAGTGCACACACCAACTACGTTCTCCCAGTTGAGGCCATGGCCCTGAAAGAAGTTATCAACTTTTTCGAAGATATCCTTCGCCGTTGTCCTCGTGTTGAGGACTTCGCAAAAGAGGAATTCGTCTTCAAGATGCATGTTATGCTCATAATGTACATAAATGCAAAGTTGGGCTAAATTGGCGACATCTGTCGTTTCATCAATCTGGATGGCAAAAACGTTAAACATTGAATTATGGATTTTCGAGATCACCTGTGACAAAATGTTTTCGGACATTTCAGTTATTCGCCTGCTGATGGTATCATTTGATAGGGATACATGTTTTAATATATGTAGTTCAGACCTTCCGAGCAATAGCGATATGATATCTCTGCAGCAAGGAAGTATCAATTGCTCTCCAATGTTGTGTGGTTTTTTTGGCGGCAACAATTTTCCTTGAAATAAGAAGCTTTCAGACCAGCCGAAATGTCTTGCGAACACATTCCTGTGATATCAAGCCTAGATTTAATCAGTCTGTCAGCGTGGCGTCAGAAAAAGTCTTTGTCTTTGTTGACTGCATCGGCATGTTTCGTTTCTAAATGCCTCTTCAGTTTGCTTGGCTTCAGTGAAGAAGGAGCTAATACTTCAGAACACAGAACACATTGTGGTTTCTCAACTCCGCCAACAGTTATCACAGTGAAACCCAAGCTCAAGTATGACTCGTCGTATCTCCTTTTCTTTGTGTAAGACATTCTGAAAAAATGTACAGAACCAATATGTAAATGAAGAACTGCAAACATTTCGCATTTTGTATTATTTCACTTACTTTTTGTTATAATGTACTAATAATACCATAACTTTCATCCGAAATGTAGGTATAAATACTTCGCAGTACTAGAACGTATTTATGTAAGCACGTGTGCTTACATTTTTTTCCAAACCATGTTCTTTCATGAAATTATTAGGTCATTTCATAATTATGCGCCATTTTGGATATGGAAGTGATTATCGACGCACATTTTGATAACAGAAGCGAGAACAATATATTTGTGTTGATATTGTGTTTATCGACCAGTTACCAAGCTTTTGCCTTTGAAAACAGTTACATTGTTTGGCTTATTCAAAAAACCAAAAAACACCCTTCTATCACAAACGAACGATAGTAAAAAAAACGGTAGTTTATTTTGAAATACCTAATACTGCAAACTAGTTGTTTGGCGTTGGATACATAATGGTCTCCATTATGTTATTTTCAGCCTTGACTCAAATCAAGCGTCTCATCGCTGTAAAAACTGTACAAAAAGTAACTTGTGCAAAGAAAAATATTACTCTGGCAACGCCACTCGTTAATCTTTTTCTGACTTAATAGTTTCTATTTCTAATTAATAAATAACAAAAGGCAGCACTAAGAAAATACTCACGGTGAAGTTTTTCGATATAATCTTCCAAAAAAGACGTTCGCGAAGATGTGATGGAGACGAAAATCTCAACCTCTTAATAAACCACATTTGCGGAATATGTTGACAGCTAGTGTGGCTGCCAACTTGCGATCCTGTCTAGACTTGTTGTGCATACACCCCTGCACCGATCAATAAAAAGCGCCGGAGTTTCTGCAGATGGTAAGCGTGTGCGTCGTCTCAAATGCAGCTTACAAGCACAGCCCAAAAAGCCCCTCCAGCCAAAATACGTGGGCGTACTAGTGTTTTGACTTCGCCGTGTGCGATCAGGGAAACTGCAATATTTTTTGCACTTTTATGAGATAGCCTTTGTGCAGTTTTCCACGCATTGAGGTGACAATCAAATATTGTTAACTTAAGTAAACTGGTGATATAAAAAGGCAAGAGAAGCAAGAGCTTCAGGATAGGGATAATTTATGAAGCCTGTTTTTGTCAGCTACTTCACGGACCCCCTAAAATCGCTCTGCGGACCCCGGTTTGAGAACCACTGTGCTAGACTGTTAACTATTCTGCACCATGAGAGGGCAGGGAAATCTCTACTAGAACTCTTTATTTTTTAAATGTGAGAATCAACCCATATGACCAGCTGGTGAAGAGGAGCAAGAATAAACCATGCCAGAAAGGTATGCCAAACCAAGCAAACTCTGACTGAAAATCAAACTTGGCAGTAGTCTGGCCACCTCTCTATACTCCCTGTCATTTCATTTTCATTATTGGTTGGTTGGTAATAATGTTTTGTAATTTTTATTGCAGGTGCTTTGGTGAAACCTTATCAACATTGAACTTTGCAAGAAGAGCTAAGTTGATAAAGAATAAAGTAAGTGACTACAAACATCTGTTTTAGTTGGTTAGTTAATTCTTAGAATTAGATGATTTACATATAATATGTCCAAGTTTTTTAACATTAGGTTGGGTCACAATGTTTTTTGTTTTTTTTTTGTGTAGTAATCTTCATTAGCTGGTGTTTTATGGTAATTACTGTCATGATCACATTGCCTCAGCCTTTGGTAATACAGTTGACCCTCATTACGCGTTTTTGCATATCCACTGTTTTATTTTGGTATCATGAGGAGCACCACTATCCCTATCCACAGATTCTCAGTGTTTTGTCTGGAGGACGTAAGGTGGAGCGAATTGTGGCAGACAGGTCACTGCAGGAGGAACAGAATGAAATTATCTTCTGCAGGGCCTTTATTTATGATAAGTGGTACAAATAACAGTAACGGATAATAACGCACATGATCAGAATGCATTCGAATGGGAATTGAAGGCACTAATCACCAAACAGACTCACAAAGAAAAGGACCAAGACACAGAGAATTTCATGACGGGGGAATATATAAGTGCACTGCACCATCCTCCTATGTGGTCACCTTTACCTACATCATCTGAGTCATCTAACATAGATGACCCAACTGCCAAATAACAACTCCAGCTAACCACTTAAGCAATATGTAGCACCATTCATGGTAAGATGTATTAATTTTAAATTTATTTCAATGTTTTTGTTTTATGTTCTTTATGAATTATTTACTGCTTATGTATGAAAGTAGGTATATAATTAATTTAATCTTGAAAGGTCAAAATCTTGCACATTTGGGAATGCAACCCCCTTCAGTATACGTGGTGATTCTCAGGAACACAACTACATATGATGAGAGCCAACTTTACAGCATGATTTCTTTCATTGCACCAACATATGGAAGCTGAGGTGAATGTGAACCTTGAACAGCACATACTAACTAACAAACTTTCTGGTGAGATTGCTATATTGTGATGATGACTAGAGCAGTAAAGAAATTGTGCCAACAATTTTGTGAAGGGAGAAAAGGTGCAAATGATAATCCATGTTATGGTGGTCCAAAGTTTAGTGACCATTTCCTCTGTGAAACTGGTTGTATTGAAGATGCCATTCTTGTGGATCAGAGTGATTGCACAGGAATTAGTGGATCTACATCTCAGTGGAAACAAATATTCATATTTATCTAACTTTTTGGAAAGAACAACTCATGGAGATGTACACATTGCTTCATGATTGAGGTAATATTTTTTGGTAAAGGATCAGGATGTGTTGTCAGAGCTGGTGTGTCTCATTATACCCTAGAAACAGTGCCAAAGAGCTTTGATGTGATACCTGAGATTATGTTTACAGTTTTCTGTAATATTTTCCAGACTGATAGTGCATGAGTCTTGCTGTTAATGTACAGGATAACCCTAAATTTGCTAAATAATGTTGGTCCTGCCATTAGGATGTGACAGCCTTGCTTAATCATGGGTGAAGTATTGCTACTGCACAAAGCTTGTCCACATGTGACGTCACTAATAAAGAACTGAACTGAACAGAGATATTTCCATTTTTGTTGTATAGTCCAAACCTACTTATTTTGTGTTTTTACTTATTTTGTTCTCTTAAGGAACAACTTGGTGATCTATATCTCCATAGCAATTAAGAATTTGAAGCTCATTGTTTGAATGGTTAACAGAAAAGATTTGCATTTGTCCTCGGGTCATTAGTACACTATTGAAACAATCGTATTTCCAAAAATGGACAACATTTTAGGAAATAAAGGTTACTTCCACAAGTGTTTGTTAACTTCATTTTATGTAACCAGTAAGGGCATGGATACATTGGTTTGCCCTAGCATAATGGCTATTTTATTGAAAAAATGCTTGAAAGATTATTTTCTTTAATACAGGCAGTCTGTAATGAGGATGCACAGGGAAATGTAACAGCTTTACAAGAAGAAATTTGCCGCCTGAAAGAAGTCTTGAATCATTACAAAAACAGCTCCATTATTCAGGATGTTTCCAACTTTGGTAAGTAAATAGTGAGTTCAGAATTGCACCACTGTGCTATAAAACAAAAAGCATTCAAAATGAAATTAATCTTTAGGTTTAGTTGGTTTTCTTTCATCTTTTTAATTAATACATTGTCATAACTGATGGGGCTGGGATATTTTAGAGGTACAAAATATTTTGAAAGTTTTTGTCAACTTAATAATCTAAAGGAGTGTATTGCAGGCATCTGTCTCTTGTTCTTTTTTTCTTACATTATTATTAGTTTAGTGAATTTGCCGAGCCCAGATTTTCTTCATTTGTTTATTCAACTTTCTCCCTTCCTCTTCATCCCTGAGACATGATACAACATTTGACACTTCTAATTTATGCTAGTTCCCTGTAAAATCTTTGATTTAGTTTTGTTTTCAGAAACTGCAGACATGCACTCAATCAGTTGAGTTCTCTTGTTTTGTTGTTTTTGATTTCATTCATCTTTTAGATTTGCAGAGATGTCCTGAAAAATGCACTTCTGATGTGTGGAAACAGAGGTTTGTCAACTCCATGTTTTTTTGGCAGATTAGTGAACAACAGAAAAAGGTAACATGATTTTGCTTGCTTGTTTTTTTAATGACAATTTGTGTAAATGTTTAAGTCCATTATAAGAAACTTGTCTTGGCCAAGTATGAAATCAGTAACTGGTTAATTTATATAAAATTTTAAGATACCAAATCTTTTTTATTATGGCTTTCTTATTTAGATTACGGTTAAATGATCAGAACTACTGATTCTAATTGGCTTGGTGATGATGCAGGCCCTGACTGAATGATGACTTTAATGTTGATTAGAACTTTCAAGAAATAAGTAATAAAATGTAACCTTCTCTCTCTCTCTCTCTTTCAGGAATTACATGATGTTATTGCAAATTTTAAGGAGTTATATAAAAAAAATGAGAAATTTATTCTTTCAAACAAAATGATTATCAAATTCAGAGAAAATCACATTGCACGCCTGGAGAGAGCTGCCATGCTTCCTCTTTCAGAAGAAAATGCTTCATATGTAGTAAGTACATTTAATAAAATATATTAGAAGGGTTAACATCAACAGGGAAGGGAACTGACTGTAGAAACAGTTTTCCACATTCTTATTTGTCATGGCTTCTCTGCATTGTGAATAATGCAGAGCAGTTGTGAAGCATCCAAAATCATACCACTGCAGCTAATGCATTTCTTATTTTAGTTTTTATTTTAACCATAAGGATTTGAGCAAATCTGTCTCTGAACTCAGAGAGGATGTCGCATTCACTGTGTTGTTGGTAAAATACCAAAAGAAAATCATATGGATTGAAAAAAATGACTTTTCTGAAAATTGTAAGACAAAAATCTGAGATTTCTTTGAATTACTAAGAGGAGGTGATTTCAGACAGTTTTTTGTCTTTTTCAAGAAAGTATTTTAAGTAATTAAGTAATTGGTTTTCATAATTTCTGCATGAACCATCTCTATATATATACTGATTACTATTATGCACATGCTAGTCTTAAGTATTATAAATAATTTAAATCAGTTATTTACTGATGCATTTTTAAAATTGTGTATAACAGTTATTCTGTGTGGTATGCTAACCTATGTCTTAACAGATTCTGATAAACATTGTTGATTTAAAGTGTTGTTTTTTCACATGTTTAAGGTGCTAAAAGCTTTTTAAAACCATTTCTTTGTCTCATGCATCTAAAAACTAAAGTAACTGACTTGCAGACAGCCACAGTTTCTGCTATTTAAAAAAAAAAGTTATATTTTGTAAATTAATTAAACAAGGTTTTCTTAAACATTGGACTACATCAAGCATGGTCAGCCAGTGTCAATAGCACCTGTTTTAAAGGGGCTGTATCACAGAATTGTAAAAATCAGGCTATAATGCAAAAACAAACAAATGATGTCAAAAATATGTAGTGAATTGTTTTTCTTGATATTGTTTCTTAGTGACAGATTACTTGTATCATGTAATTGTATGTGTGATGTTCAGGATTTTTCAAAGTCATTATAATAAACAGTTAATTTTGGTAAATTAAGCAATGATGGTATGATTGCATTTACAAAGAGTAGCTGTATACAGTGGTACATTTTTTTCTTACTAGAGTATTTTAAATTATTTATGATCATTGAATTTGTCACTTTGAAGGATGACTTAAAAGAAGAAATCCAACATCTCCAACAACAGCTTGATCACCATCCTCTTGTAGCCAAATACCTGTCAGAGATTCAGTACCTGGAGCAGGAACTAAGAGTTCTGAAGAAACAACAAGATTTTGTCTTGAATGCTGAGAAGATTGAGGAACTTGAGCAGATGTACCTGGATCATCTTGCAGAGAAGAAAAAGGGTGAGTGTGCAGTGTAGATTAGTTCTAGTTTAATATACCAATTAATTAACAGCCTTTCACACATGTCAACAAAATTTGCATTAAAAATAAATGAATTGACAATAAGAATGATAACTTTCCATATTTGAAATCTTGCACAAAAAATACAACTAAATTTTTTTGCAGTAAAATAAGATATTAATTTTCAGTTTGAATGCTCTGAATGTTTGAGAAAGCTGTAATCTGATGTACACAGTTTTTAGTAGAGTTTGGCCTAAGATTTTTAGAACTTGCTAGTATGATCTAGATTATAGCATTTAAATTTTCCTATTCTGATAACTAAACAAACACTCCTTGATGTAGTGCTAGGGAAGCTAAACATGCCCAGGCTGTAAATGTTGTAGTCTTTGGATCTGGTTTGTGATATTTTGTTGTTGTTAACTTTTGGCTAAATTTTATTCAAGCTGAGTGTTACATTATCATTAGACATGCCATCTTTCCCCACTTTAATATTTATTTTAGTTTATAACTTTATTACATAATTCATACTTAAGTTTACAAATGCTCTATCTATTTCATATAAAAACTGCAATAAATTGCTTACATATGGATGTAGTTTTATTTTCATATCTTTGGAAGAGAAAACAAACTTAGTCCATTGTATATAATTATCATTAAATAAACTGATTTTACTTTCAAGAAAACTATCAATGTTAGAAAAATAATTATTTCTTAGTAAAACCCATAGCTGGAGCTGTGATTGTTGGCAGACGTAACCCTAAGAACAGTGTAATGGAACAAATTGTTCTGTTTGCTAAGTCTGCAACATTTAAAACAAAAAAAAAACAACTTTTCTTTTGACAAAGGAGATTTTAGCACCAGCATTTGTAAAGAAAATGCGGCATTCAGTGTGTGATACAGTACATAATGGATTTTTGGTAATTAGTTTTTCTAGAAAAGATAAATGAACTATTATTGGTTGCCATAAGTAATAAAAAGGACTCTCTTTTTTTTAAATAGAGGATTCAATAAGAGAGAAAATAAATAATTTCTGTTCTCCAAAGAGTCCTTCAAAAATGCAGCAGACTAGAGAGAAAATTGACAAATACAAAACTCAAGTTGGTAATCTTCAGGAAGAAATTGTTACGGTAAGTGTTTTTTTTTTTTTAATATGCTTTGTGGACATTGTTTAATAGATATACAGATTGCAGTAAGTTATAACTTTTGATCAGATTGAGCTGCTGACTTTCAGTTTATAGCATTCAGTGGAGAATTCTTTGGAAATATTCTTGAAAAAATGAGCCAATTGCTCATGGGTATTGCTTTATCTTGTTTTGATTCTATTTAAAGTGAAATGGAAGTGATGCTTTGTCAACAAGGCTGCAAGAGCAATATCTAAACAAATCAGATGAAATGCTTAAAATGGCCTCTCAACAGCAATACATTTTTGAAAATGGCTCAGGGTAAGGGGGTTCCAGGTTTTGGTCTTGTCTGGTGATGCTTGGAAGTTGTAAAGCCATTCTTTATTTGAATTATGTGGGTACTCTTGTCTAGCTTTGAATATTGATTGGATATTGCTAAGTGATTTCATGTTTTACCCATATGCATTATTAGTTAGTTATTTTGTTTTTAAATTAGTGTAAAGCTTTCTAAGATGGATAATTTTAATTTTGGCATCCCTCTGAAGATGAGAGTAGTCTGGAAAGAAAGAAAATTGTTGGATATTAAAACCATGATGGTGAGAAAAAGAATAGTCACAAACTTGAAAGATTTTTATAGCAAATTTTTCTCATTCATGAAAAAATAAAAACATTTACACTGGACAGTCATTGCAGAATAATTTGCTTTGTATAAACTCACATGAATGATTTGGTATCACTTGATTTTTATTTTTGAAAATCCAGCATATTCCACCCTGATAGGATGTGGAATGATATTCATTTCCCATCTCACAGTAGAATTGGTAGGGTGGTGAGAGAGACTTTTGTCATGCTGTGAAGCGGCAGTTACTTGAACAATAGCAATGACTTAGTTTTTATGGTTCTACCAGCTTTAGTTATGCCTGGCTGTTATCACTATCATTGCTGCTTTCTATATTTCAAAAATTGCATTTAACATAAGAATTTCCAGTCTTAATAATAATAATAAAACACTACATGGATTAAAATGATCGATATTTTATTTTTGTTTGTTCATTTAATCTCTTGTTTTTGAAGCTGAAAGGAAAACTAGCAGAGCAAAAGGAAATGGCTGAAAAAAAGGAATTGATGCTGGATGCAGAAGTATCAGCTTCAAAGAAAATGATAGTTGAACTTGAACAGGTTCTGGAAGCACAGCAGCTGAAAAGTAAAATACAGAGAGAGAACATGAATGATCTGCATGTTCAGACCATCAAGGTGAGGTCTTAATAAAAAATGGAAGTGTTGTTTTGTTCTAATGTTCTGGTGAGACTGCATAATGTGGGATCGACATTTATAACAAGCCAGCTTTTTACCTACATTTTCCTGAGGATTTTATTTTTGTCCTCAGCATCTTGGAGAGCAAGTCTTTTGGAAAGCTTAGTGCACTTGATGTAAGGTGATTCTTAAAATCTTTAATTTATGAAGTTATGTGGATTTACATTCAGAAATAAGTTACAAATATAATTACTTTGCCAAAATCGAAATAGTAAAAAAATAGTAATAGCCTATAAAATGGCAAAAATATTGTCAATTAAAAGTAAATTCAATTTTAGAGAGGAAAACATGCAGCTGAATGCTTCAGCCCGAAGCAACTGTAACTTTTCATATTGTATATCCTGCCTCAAGGGACTTTTTAATGAAATGTTTCTGAGTCAGATTTTTAAATGTGAATTAAACATTCACTTAAGAAAAAAACAAAAGAATAAAATGTAAGAAACCATTTGATTTACAGCTGGTATGTAAGTTTGGGTTGGTTGGTTTATTATAGACAATGTCATCACCAACTAAGAGCACTTTGGAGCAGAGGTGTTTGGTTGATGTCCCTGAAGTCAAGAAGAGTTCTTATGATGCTGAACTAGAAGCACATGATGTTGATAATGATGAGCAATCAAATGAAGGTCTAATGGAAGAGATCAAATACTTACAGGTAATTTTTTTTTAATGGTAAGCTAAACAAACAAACAGCCAGAATGATTCTGAGAGTTTCATTCTTTATATATTTTAGAAAATACAATTAAACTTTTAAAAACATAATAAGTCTGTAAGTTTACTTAAATTTTTTCTCAGACCTGTGGGTAAAGAATTTTTGTTTCTTAATTTAGTCTTCAATACGAAGCATTTATCACACTTATCTATCTATCAATATTGAAGGTGTAGTTCATAGCCATCATTTTAACTGCTCAGTGTGAGAAAAGCTACTTTGTGTCGTGTTGTTTTTTTTTTTTCTTTTTAAAATAGTCATTAATTGATATGGTAGGAGGCATTCGGACCTCATAAACAAGAGAGACACCATACAATTTTGCTTTTAATACAGATGTACCATTAGTTTCACAAATACAACAGATGGATGGGCAGTAGCAATATACCATTTAGGTTTCCTGGATTTGTTATTTGATGTGTCAGTTTGTTTGTTTTGTTTTTTTGTTTTTTTCAGGCTGAAGTAGAAAACCTTGTCCAGAAATCTGAAAGTTCTGAGACAGAAATCATGAAGCTAAGACAAGAGTTGTCCAAGTGGGAGCACCAGTGTGAGCAGCTTCAGGGGGTGAGCCATACTTTGCGTTTGAGTGGAAAACATCTCTAGATATTAACAGCAGTATTATAGATTTTGATTTCTGAAACTGTCCATGCACTAGCAGTTTATCCTATGCTACATTACTTTATACAATGCTTTTTTAAAATTTAATTACCAGCTTTGGACAGTATTTTACAATGCCAGTAATTGGAGATGTGCATGAAGGCTTTATTGTAGTTGCATCACTTTAGAAAATGGCCTGTTAATACTCCTTAATCCTACAGAAAGCATGCAAGTGTCTGCTTTTATTGCATACTGGTACCCTATGTGGTGTACTGTTCAGCATGAGAGCATAGTTTTACTTAGTTGGAATATCTTACCTATGTTTGCATATAGAGTAAGGATTTGCTGATTACCAAAATAACCAATTACTGATTAGTAACATTCATAACAGTTCTTGGCCTCCTGCTACTGAGAGGCCAGAAACTTATTTCTGTACACACAGTAACATCACAAGCAGGAAATTAAACCAGTCTATGACAAGAAATTTCATGTGTCAAAATTTTATCAGTTGCTCAAAATCTTAATAATGTACAACACTCAATATTGTTTTGATGGTAGAAGAAAAAAAACTTCATTGCATGGAGTGTCTACATATTGCTCTGCATTATTACTAGAATATTCTCTTGTGGTATGTGAAGCTGCTTGTTTCTTTTATAGATTCAAAATTTTGTTTTGATTATGGAATATGCATTTATTTTACATTTTCTTTCATAAGCAAGCAGTATCACTTTAAAATTTGATTTACATGATATAGAAAGTCTCTCTACCATTTTTTGCCTATTATTCATTATTAGTAATATTATCTATATTAACTGATTAGGAATTGCTAATTCATATATTTTATGTGCACCTCCATCTTTAGACAGTGAACAGCTTTTTAACAGTGGTGGACATGAATATAAGAACCAACAAGCCAGAGAGTGGTGAAAAGTTTGTTTCTTTGTTATAATTTTGAAAGATTTTAATAATAGCTTTCAATTTTGAACCTGTGTTTGTAGACCACTATTGCTTTAATATTTTAGCTTTTAAATTCTCCTAGTTAAATATTAATTGGATTTGGATATACTTCAATTAGTTAACATCAAACTTTTGGAAGATTAAAATTTCCACTGCAGAATTTTTATTTATTTGTTATTTGATAGACTTAAGTCTCGTAAATGTGTTGAATTTTGCATTGCATTTTAAAGCAAATTTTTTTCTTGGCCTTTACCTATTTATGGGCAATTGTTTCCCAAACAATATATTGCCCTTCTTCCCTTGAAAAATTCTATATATAGGCTATATATGCTGTGGGGTGACTCATTGGGTAATGACGATAAATCTCAAGTATTCAATTTCCTCCAACTTCAAGCCTAACATTGTGCCTGGTTATGTGTTAATCTGGATAAAAGTTTTCTATTTGCTGTTATGAGGCCAGTCAATTAACCAGCATATTCCTAATGTAAAGGTGGGTCATTTCATGCCAACTCTAAGCTGATTTCTAATACAGATAGACTTTAAATGACAGCTGATGCAGACATTGTATTTCCTGCATGAAATGGTATGTACAGTAAAATCCTTTTTTTTTTTTTTTTTAGATACTTAACAGAGAGCGAAGTGAATGGGCAGATAAAGAAGATAGACTAACCAAACAGTATACTGAAATGACAGAAGAATTAGCAAATGAGAAAGAAAACAACAAATGTAGGTTTGTTTTACAAGTTTTTGCAAACTCTGAAGAAATTCTTTTGTACATGAGAGATGCTAATTTTCCTTTTCATTGGACTGGTTGCCAAAATGCAACTTGTATAACTGCCATTTCTTCAATTTTAAATGTAAGTTTTTAGCTGTAGTTTTTTATCTGCATGTGCTATGGAGAAGACTAAATGCATCCACATTGATATATCCATATAACAAATTTAAAGTAGAAAAATCAACACTGATTTTTAAAAATCAGAGGTATTGCATGTTGTCAGTGTGACCTTGGCCTAACAGTAGGCTTGGCACTTAAAGCTACATGTGTTTAGTTAAATGTGAACTTTACTAGAAGTATTCCTAAAATCAAAATGTGCATGCTCTTGCATTATTTTGTATTCTTCCTATTTAAAATTTTAGTATCTTTGAATGGATTGGTGGGCTTTAAAAAATTACTATGCACAAAAATCATTTGGTAAAATCAATGTAAAACTTAATTTTGTTATGTAAACTTCTTAGTTCATCAAGGAGAAGCAATCGACCTGAAACTGCTGTTGCAGTCTGCAGACAAGGAGCTGACTCAGGCTAAAAAGAAACTTACACAAGCAGAAAGTTCCAAGCAGAAAGAAGTAGCAGCCCTAGAAACCAAAGTAATGATTTGTCTCTTGTTTTCATATTTCCCTTATTTTTCTCAAGGAAAGAAGTTTTTGAAACACACTAGCAATGCCAAATGTCATTTTTGAGGGGAAAGATTATGAATTTTAAAGAAAAAAAAATTGTTTGGAAATGTTTGATTAGTGGCCAGAAAATATTAGGATCAGCTCAGTTACTTTTAGGGTGGAAATTTTTACATTCTAAAAGAATGCAACTAAGAAATTCTGTTGGACCTATTTGGGTTATTTCTCTATTTACCTACCTGTTACAAATAAGCCAGATTTGCTTATGATTAATAAACTCATTATTCGTATTTAAGCAACAAAACACAAAATTTCTATTTGCAAAATGTTTTTTTTTTTTCTGACTAAATATCTAAATGTTATTTTAAAAACTTTAAAAATAAAAGTTCTTATGATAGAAGTTAATTAAGGTCTTCTATAGATAGTAGTAGTAAAATAATACATCCCTATCTAGTTTTTTATAGTATCTTTTTGAAAACTTTTAATGTATCCCATTTCAATTGTGAGAACAAGTGTAGTTTTTAATCTTATTGTCATCATACTTTATTTTCTCTCATTTTTAGCTGATACAGTTGGAAGATATTTCAAAAAACCACCAGGAATTAACAGAAGCAAATGAACTATTACAGGTTTGTGTCTTTGACATCGCCATTACATAAACAGCTTTACTTACCACAGTCATCAGAAATGTGAACTTTCAGCATTTTCTAAAATAATTTATCACACTAATTTACTGGATTTATTTTTGTTGTTGTTTTGATAAAATAAACATTTGTTCTATTGACAATGTTTATTTGTTGCTTTTAAAAATATCTCGTGTGTGTGATCATTGATTTAAATTGTTTACTTATTTATGAATGTTCTGGATGGTTGAAAGTGGAGGCTTGGAAAAATCTATATGACTGGACACAATTTAGCTTTGCCAAATTGTTTTTGATCTAAGGGATCCCATGCTATCATGAACTTGAACATTATCCTTTTGTATAATTTGGCTTCAGATACTAATTAAAACAAAAACTCATGACAATACTATATCTAGATAAGCGCTTGTTTAACAGTTGATTCATAATAAACTGTTTGTTTGTGAGAAGTTTAAAATTTGTGCTATTAATTTTTCATTTAAATTCAGAAAAAAACGTTTTTTTCATACACTAAGATTAATTCTTTACTAAAGAAAAAATTGTTGACTCTTAAAATGTGATACAGGAAATATGCATAGATAGCAGTTTTAATTAATTATTTTTTTAAAAAAAAGGGTTATTTGATATTTTGCACCAATTAATCTTTGGTTATGAAAGAAATAAGAATCTAATTAATCTGTAGGAGATGTTTTGCACATGGTACAGGGTGCCACAAAAAATTATTTTTTATAAGAAAGATGATTTAACACTCTTAATCACCTTATTGATACAACACAAACACAAATGTTGCTTTTATCAGGATTCCTTGGAAAGTGCTCAAGCCACAGCTCTCTTTAATGAAGAAGGGTACCAAACACTGGAAAAACTGTATGTCCAAGAAAAAGAAAAGGTTAAAAATTTAGAAAACCAATTGAAGGTGAGCTGCTTTTCTACACACGCATGCACACCCACTCACTCTCACTCTCTCTGATATAGATTAAGTACCCTCAAATGTAATTTTGTGTTATTTTGCATGGCAGTTAAGTAATAAGATATTGATTACTTTAGTCATATTATACACTAGATACCTTGTGTCATCCTTATTAATGGAGATGAGGGAAAATTTCACATTTTTAAAACACATGATGCAGTGACAAGATGATATTAACAGGATGTGTAGAGCAGGACTGCCCATCAGTAAACAGGTTGTAATTCATTGTTCATTAATTAGTCATCTGGTAGGTAAACATTGCATTATTGACTTGGCTGCTGGTCTGCCACATAGGGATGTTCCCACCAAAAATAAGAAAAGACAACTGTCAGGAGGATATTTGCTCACGCAATACATCAGGCTATGCCAGTGCTAGGTTCTAACCACCAGAAGTTTAACTAGTCATGGATTCTGACATAGTAGATGTCCAGTTTATTGATCTGTTGATACCATGGCATAAACAGGAATGTCTTTTTTGAGCACAGAACCATAGTTACTGAAATCTGCAGAAATGAAAATGTATTCACCAGTCTGATCTTTGCTACTTTGTGGTTGGCTGTTTGGAAAATACCACATCAGAAGATCCAACATTTTGTGCCAAGCATCAGGAGAGGATGTTTTTTGAGTGAGGGGATGCAAGTAACTGCTGCACTTTTGTCTTTAATGATCCTAAAGATTTCCAGCAACATTATTACAAGACAATACTGGTAATTTGTAATCTATAATTCATCTTGTGAACAAATAGTTTGCATGATGTTCAGACAAGGGTTTGTTTCATTATAATGATTACTTTAAAGACTGATAAACTGACACTATATTCGGATGTTTGTGACCAGCATGTATTTAATTTTGGGGGAGTTGTCAAATTATATATGATTTGATTTGTGTGTGATTTATGTTAAGATTTATAAATGCATTAACTTAGTATCACCAGGATGTTCACTAAAAACAGTGTATGGAATATGTAAAAAATGGGTCTCTGCACTGGGGACCATGTAAAATTGTGATGCTCTTGTTTGTAGTATAGGCTTGTTGGTTTGTTTGTTTATTAAACTTGTTTTCTTTGATACTAATTTTTGGACTTTGTCACATTTCCAGTCAGCTTTAGAAAACCTAATTCATGAAAAAGAATGCAATGAAAATCTGAAAAAACAGATAGAAAATACAGGCAATATAGAGGTTAGTTCAGTTCTGACATTTTGTTATTCTTGAAATATTGATGGATTACTTAGAATTGTCTGCATTCTCTAGTTCATCTTGGCTAATAACTTGACATTGCATTTATTTAAATTGCCTCTGCTCAGCATTAGTTTAACATTTTGTTCTAAGTGAAAGCATTGCAGTCTTTGAATGAATAATTTAATCATGCTCTTTTATAAGATCTACAATTGTATTGTTTGTCATTCAGTTTTATCAGTGCTTTCAATGTTCATTCTACTCAAGTGCAGTCCCTGTAAGTCAGGGTATTTGGGATTCAAAAGAATTTTACTATAACAGCTTTCAAATTGCCTCTGAATACATTCTAATTAAGTAATTCAAAAGGCATCTTTTCTCTCTTTTTATTCAGACCAATTTCATATAATACTTCAAGAGAAATACGTAACTCATTTAATCGGTTTTTTACAAATATGTTTAGTAAATGTCTTTTATTTTATTTTTTAAGCGAAGGGAACTTTTGCACGTCATGACAGAGCTAAACGTGTTGCGAGATGATCATTCTTCTTTACAAAATGTGTGTGATGCTCACATGGAAACAATTGCTTTGTTGAAGAAAGAAAAGGAAATTGCTAACGAAACAGTGCTGAAGCAGCAGAGAGAATTAGAAAAAAACAAGGTAAAGGATTCAACCCCCCCTTCTTTTCAAAATGGTTTGTTGTGCAATATACTTTAAGAAAAGAAAGCAAAATTTAGTTGTATGTAGCATCCTTGTCATCTTCCACTGTAATGAAACCCTTTGCTTTCCTTTTTGAAGGAAGCCATGACTGGTTTGCTCACAAACCTACGTGAGGTAAAAGAAAAATTTGTTGCAAAAGATGTGAAGATGGTGGCACTGCGTTGCCAGCTTGAAGATATGGTACACCAGCGTTCAGAGCAGGAAGCCATCCTTGAGGAACATAACAAAAGCATCATGTTTCTGAAGAAGCAACTCGACGATTTTTTGCAGGAAAAACATCAAGAAAATCAGGAACACAATGTTGAGGTAAATGAGTCATGTTTGAATGTCAGATGAATACTTTAAATAAGATTAGAAATCTAGTAATGGATAGATGTGGATATAACATTTACATTTTGTCACTACAAGATGAAGTTGACTTAAAAGAAGACAACTTTATGAGAGCAGAAAAGAAACTAGGAGATGAGTGGTGTTTTTAAGAAGTCAAGATTCTGTTGATCTAAATATTCTGGGTAATATTATAAGAAAACAAGCAAAGCAATATTTGAAAAATTTGATGAGATTCTGTGTTTTACATTACCAATGAAAACTGACTGAGTGACATTGGAAAGTCTTTAAGCGGGTCAATAGTCAAAAATTTCCTCCAGATGAATCCTGTCCTGACTTTAAAGTCTGAGGAGGTATTAGCCCTGTTGACCAAGGTACAGCTGTTGGTTTGAGCAGTTGACCAGTTCTGAATTACCTGCAAAATCTTCACTACATGTATCTGGAAAACTCTATTTAAACTCTTTATTTATAGATGTGGAAGGGAACTAGAAGAAACCTCAGCTAGCTGGTGAAGAGAAGAAATTATGTCTGGAGAAGTACTCCTAATTGAGTCATTCCTTACTTGGATTTGAACTTTGGTTCACAACCATGGCAATCCAGTAGACTACCACTGGTCATGCCAAAAACATTTTATATTTATACAAATAGGCAGCTAAGTAGTACTCTTGTATGTTTCGTATTTCATAAAAAGGTGGTTTATAATTTTGATATTACTTAAAGATAGTGCATTTTTTTAAAATAATTTTTAATGATTTATTAGTGTCTATTTTAGAACCGTTATCAGCTTTTCCTGCTGGGGCTAGAATATGTCAGGTGAGCTCTTTGATGCTATGCAGTAAAAATACATGTACATAAACATTCATACATATTATAAACACACCTATTTTTAAGACCCTCATTTCCCTACATATACTCTTGTTCATCGTGAAATAGACTTTAGCTAATAATGAAAATGTATACTACAAGAACATTTTAATGTACTATTAATCATACTGGACTGATGTGGACATTCCAGGTTAGCATACTAAAAGATGAAATTGACAGTGTAATGGAGAACAATGGCAAGCAGAGAGAGGAACTTCAAGCAATGCAAGAACAGTTAGAAAAAGTAAAAGTGAGTGCTTTCTTTAATTACTTGACATGATGGATTTATTTATAAGATGATATGCATTATTTATTGGGTTTTATTTTGCATAGACAAAAGTACCTATTATAAATTATAAAGGAATGACTTAAGTGTTTTTGTTTTGATTTTTTAAGTTTTTTTTTTTTAAATTTATAAACTTATTAGGTGACTCATAGTAATGAAATTAGAAGACTTACTGAGTTGCAAAAGGAAAAGCTACAGAGCATGGAGACCAAAGTTGCTTCAGAGCAAGAACTTTCACAGATGGTTGAATTGCAGATGTTGGAAATTAATAAATATCCTTTTTCATACACTTTTTTCCTTTGTTATCTGATAGTAGTTCTATATCACTGTTGGGTAGAATATCTAATTATTCCCTGTTGGATCAGTCAGGTAATATTAATATTTTTCTGCTTGATATTAACTGCTCTGTATAGTTTTCATAAAGCCTTGTTTGTAAAATGTAAAAATAGTTTTGATTCATATAGTAATAATGCAAAGTTGTTAAATAAATCTAGAAGTACTCACAAACATAAAATAGCAGCTATATCTGACTGGAGATCGCGTTCATGAATCAAGATGAATGTTTTTTGATTATTTCTGGAAATGATTATAATTTTATGAAAACTAAATATCTCAGTGTTCTTAAATTCAAAAAAGTTTTTTTGGTTTAGCAGAATTCTAAGTACAAAACAAAATTCATTGTTTTTTTTTTATTTAATTTATTAGGATAATTAACTCTTGCTTCCCTGATTATGAGGTTACAGATCCCTGCTTTGGTTATGTGATTAGGGAGCATATGTTTACATACTGAGTAGGTTGGATGAACGCTTCTGAATGTCCCTATTAGAACTACTATTTATTAACTCATGAAGCTGCTGGTGCAGGAAAGAGAGAGAAACCATGCTAGTGAGGTACATTAGATTGAACTAGTCACAATCAGGATTCAAACTCAGGCTCTCAATTTTAGCAGCCCAGTAATTCACCACTAGACCACCATGCCAATCAATTAACTGTATGTAACAAAATAAAGACAAAATCAGTTTTGATATCTACAGAAAATAGAGGGTTAGGTTAGTCATTTGCCATGGGAAATTCCTAAACTTATCCTCTATTTTCTGTAGATATAACGATAATAACTTTGTGTTTTTTAATATTTCATAAAATTCTTAATTGCTCACACTTACGTTAAATCCCCAAGCTTTCTTGTTGAATATTTTCTAAAGTTTGTTTAAAGATAAGAAAGATGATATATAAGCTAATCTTGAAATAAACTTGATTTATTTTGTACAAATTATTTAAAGAAACGTTTAAAAAAAAAAGTAACAAAGATGTCATTTCTTGTTTTCAAACTCCTGAGTAATTTGACAAAATTTCAAACGGTTCAGATATGAAATCAACAGCCCAAGTTTTCTTTCTTTCTAATTTTGGCTGCTTCAATAAGTGGTATTGGATTTGTGAACGTGTTACTGGAAAGTTGATTTCCATAATGATTTCAACAGTTTTGGGATTCAGAGTCTGATTAAAATTAAACAATCATCTTAGAATTGCAGATCGCTATTATATTGTGCTTTTGTCACTGATGTTGAATGACTTAGATTGATTTTTTTTGTGGTTACTGCGCCCAATAGTATTAATGAAGCAGTCATGTGAGGTCAGCTTACGTAGAATTATTAGGTGTCAGTATGGAGTAAAGTATAAATGCGCATTTATACCTATTAAGCATTGATCTTTCAAGATTTTTCGTTGACTAGTATTTGGCTGTCTGTCAAAAAAACTTTGTCACAATAACTTCAGAAAGCTTAGTCCTTATGAAAAATAAAACTAGTAGTAGTAATACATTTATCACAGTTGGTGAGTAGTATGTGTATTGTTGTTTTAATTCAGCTTGTGTCCATATTGTAAAATGCTTTTATTTTGGAATCTGTTGTACATTGGTTTTATTTTTTAATATAAATATTAATCAAATGAAAAATGTCTGCTATGATTACATAAATACCTGATTACTTCCCTTCCCAGCTCACCTCCATCACCCCCCCAAAAAATGACATTGTTGTAAAAGATGTCTAGAAATGTGTGTCTATATCTATTTATTTTATTAAATAATGATTCTGCTAACTGCACTTCCCTTTCCTATGTTTTATGTTGGAAAAAATTTCAAAATGCCAGAGTAGTTTTCTAGCACTAACAGAAGATGGAGAGTGGTTTCTTAATGCTTTGAATGTACAAGAACAAAGAGAATAAGTTGATCAAATCCCTGGAGGAGTATGAAGTTGGCAGAAAAGCGAAAAATGAAGACATTCTAATTCTGAAGGTAACTTTATTAGTTTTTGTTGTTTTATAATAACTAGAAATAGATTTTATTCCAGGTGGAAATGCTAACTGAATGCTGAGAACATTTTGGAAGGTCTTACTGTTTTGTGATTATTTTTTCATCAATATATAAAAAAAATAACTATATTGCAGTCATTTTATAGACAGATTACTTACCAGTGCATTGCTGCTCTGTGTGTTCTGTCTGTTTTATTTAACGGTAACAAAGTTAAATTGTCTCGAGAGAGAAATTTAGCATTTACTGTTTTTGTTTTTGTTTGTTTGTGTGAGAGAGAGATCCATGAGCGAGGTTTTAAAATAAGTTGAATGCAAAGGTTTTGAATTTGTTCTTATCCAGATGGGCACCATTAATCAAGAACATTATCAGGTGACGGAGAGTTTTGTTTCTTTAACATTAATTTTCATGTATTAGCAATTATTACATTCACAAAAATTGACTTTTTGCAACAAGAATTTGTAAATAATGTCAAAATCACCCCACCCCAGTAATTTTGTTTGTTTATTTTGTTGATATTTTAAACCAGGGGTCACCAAACATTTTTCACAGTGGGCCGGATAACTGAAAGAATGACGAGCGCGGGCTGCATAATCATTCTGTTCAATACTTGCAAGCCAGAACGAAAGCTCTGGGAAAAAAGACGAAACACTAAGTTTAGTATTCCATGTTAATCATGGGTGAGTGGTGTGCAATGCACAAAAAACAGACAACCAACATATTTATTTACTAAAAAGTTATTAAAGAAGGCGACGTTAGCAAAAATATAGTTACATCAGACCTAGTGTGCACATATCCGAATCTTACAAACTAAGCAGCAAAAAAGGTTAGTGAAATTTGTGAAACTGACGTTTGGCTTTCAAGATATCATCAATGTTTGGTTTGGAATTGCTGCATCCAATCAAGAGAATTGCTTTCAAATGTTCATCAGTCAATCTTGTTTGATGTGTTGACTTCACATACTTCATTTTTGAAAATGTTTGCTCACAGACATAAGTTGTTCCAAACAATGATGCCATACCAGCGGCAAATTTCTTCAATTTCGGAAACTCAACATCAGGTAAGAAGCGGTAAAATTCAACAAGTTTTCCTTCTCTGTGCTTCTCTTTCAACAAGTCATTTGCTTGCAAATCAATGAGCTCCAACTGTAGTTAAACTGGCACATCATCAAGGTTACAATCAAACGGATTCTGGAACAGAAGAATGTCACACTCAATTCTGTCGAGATCAAAATCTCTCCAAAAAATGCTGCTTCAAGTCACGAATAATCTTTTTAGGAAAATTGAGGTTGACATCTTCAGCAATTGTAGTGCAAAACTCTTTGAAACAGTGAAAATGAGAAGTTTTCTCCTTCCAGTTGTGCTTCAAACAATGACAGCTTTCTCTGAAATCCTTTGATGATTCTATAGAGATCACAGACAAGGTTATCCTTTCCCTGAAGTTTCAAGTTCAGTTCATTCATGTGGGATTTAATGTCGACCAAAAATGACAACTTTGACAGCCAGGTAGGATCTGACAGCTGTGGATCAGCTCTATCTTTTTCAGTGAGAAAAACATCTATTTCGTTTCGGAGCTTGTAAAAACGAAACAGGACTTTACTGCAGCTAAGCCACCTCACTGCTGTGTGATAAGGCAAGTCACAGAAATCAGAATCAATTTCTTCAAGAAAAGCCTGGAACTGACGGTGATTGAGTGCGTGTCCCCGAATGAAGTTCACAGCAGAAATGACTGGTTTCAGTACACAAGAAATATCCAAGTCTTTCCCACAGAGTGCTTGCTGATGTATGATGCAGTGTATGAACAGAGCGCCCGGAATTTGCAAATCTTCCAACTGAGTCCTGATCTGCCCGACCAGACCCTTCCTCACTCCAGCCATGTTTTTTCCTCCATCAACTGTAACACCTTGAAGCTGATTCCACTGAAGGTTATAGTCTTGCAAAGTTTTCTGCACTTCCATGAAAATGTCTTTTCCAGTTGTTGTTCCATGCATGCAGCAAACGGATGCCAACTCTTCCGTTATCTGAAAGTCCAAATTGACACCACGAATGAACACAAGAAGTTGTGACGTACTCGAGAGATCAGTAGACTCATCCAGCGCCAGAGAATACCACAACAAGTTCCTAGCTTTCTCGCATATCTGTAGCACTATGTTCTCTCCAAGTTCTTCTGTTCTCCACGCAACTGAACTTGCCAAAAGGCTGATACTTCCAAACAAATCGGCTTTCTCAGGATACAAGTCATTTGCTGCTTCCATCATACACTCTTTGATGAAGTTGCCATCAGTAAACGGTTTTCCTCGCTCTGCCAACTTATGCACTATTTTGTAACTTGTACGAGTGACAGATTCATTTTCAGCAAACTTTCTTGTGAAAAGATTTCTTTGAGTTTCTAAACCATGTTTCATGGACTCATATTTCTCAGAGCGTAACTTTCCAGAAAACTTTGAATATGTTGATAGATGTTTTGTTTCATAGTGATACCGAAGATTGTACTCTTTCAAAACGGCAACACTTTCGCTGCATACCACGCAACTAGCTTTCTGGTCCTTTGTTTCCACAAAGAAGTACTTCACTCCCCATTCTTCATTGAAAACACGACACTCAGCGTCCACTTTTCTTTTCTTAGTAGCCATAATAAAGGGTGAAGAAAACAGCCTAGAGACCAGCTCGATTAACACCTTGACCGGGGAATTTTTCTGAGCCTTCTTGCCCATGATGTGTCAATTATCCATGAAAAAATTTTAAAAATTTTATTTCACAACATCTCGTGTTCCATCCGTTTTATCACACAAATGCAAGTACCGTCGGCGGGCCTGATGAACTGACGTCACAGGCCTGATCCGGGCCATAGTTTGGTGACCCCTATTTTAAACTAACAAAAAGAAACTTGTGGAATACATTCTTGGATTCTCTAAGTATTGTAAAGCATTTTATTCTTGATATTTCTGTATTTAAATTTAAGAAATAGGTATTAACAGGTGAATTTGCTGAAAAGCAAAACTTTTTTTTTTGGTGGTGTTGCAATGTGTGTTGTATTGTAAAGTTCATGTGTGTGCATGCATCTCCAAGGAGAAGGGGGTGCATAAGGAGGTCAAAACCTCTAGTGGGGGCCAAAACCCATTTGAAGTACTGAAGTCTGTTGTGCAGAGATCGCTTTCCCAGCTGAAAATCTTCTAGAAAAAAAGCCTCAGCTCCCTCTGGTGTGAAAATTGGTCCTGAAGCACCTAGTCATACGATATTTCAACCCAGGCAAAAAAGGATCCCTTGCTCCCACCCTTAGGAGCAGAAGACTTTCCAACATGCTGCCACCACAAGTACTGACCACCTGCCGTCCAGGCCCTGTGGGACAACTTTTTAGTTGGAATCACTGAGAAAAGCAAAACTGAAATGAAGACTGACTTATATTCAAAAGTTTGAGAAATTTTAAAAATTGGAATTCATTTGTATATTGACATAGGACCATCTGTTTGAAACACTTAGAATGTTAAACAGTAGATGTTAACATTTAAGAAAAAGAAAAATTTTAATTTAATTGAATAACCTGGTCTTGAGAAATTTTGTTGTGATTGTCTGTTTTTTTAACCCTTGTTCTGGGCTACCTCCCCTTTTAAAGTGTTTGTTACTTGAACTGTGGCCTTTTCTAATCACTTTTTTTGTTGATCATAGATTCTGTGCATACATCACATGTCAGCAGTAAGAAACAGTCAGTTAAATTTTCCTCTCTTTTTCAGGATGAGTTATTCCAAAAAGAGACTGATGCTAAGATGTTCAAAGAGGAGAATGAAAAGCTAAAGAGTGAACTCTACACAAATAAACTCTGGTTGGTAAATCTGGAAATTATTAAAAATAAGTTTTAATTACTTTTAGAACTGATGAATCCAGCTTCAGTCTTGGCTGCCTGTAGACCAGATCTGGTTTTCCAAATTTTCTAACATAACTACTGTGATTGTCATAGATTATTTGCAACAGAACAAGGTTTTTTTTTGCCTGAAATTATTGGTGATCAGTGCACATTTTAACATTCGACAGTGTCTACTCAAGAAATCATTGTAATATTCAACTGAAACAAAATTAATTAGTTATTACAAGGAAACTGGAACCATCATTGCTTCCAGAAGGACACAGGCAAAAGAATACTTTGATTGCTATGTAAAATGATGTTTTAATGCTTTATAGCACAAGAATTTTTTCTAACTGCCATGAAATAGATCTTTCACATTTACAAAAGGTGGCAGCACTGTCTCATGAGAGAGAGAGAGATGAAAATACAAAACTTCTGTTTGAATAAGAAGAAACAAAAATTATTTATTATAAGAAAAACTGACAAAGATAAGCAAAGCGAAAGTAGTTTTGCCACCTACATGTGGAGTTTAATCAGTAAAATGACATTAAAATAGAAATGGAAAGTTTTTTTCCTGTCCATCTTAAGTTGGATTAATTATTTAACTGGTGGTTAGGATTTTTGAAACTGGAAACTTTAATGTGTATCATATGGGCTAGTGGCATTTATTGTTATTATATTTTAAAGTGTCTATACTACTGAAAAAACACGTGAAACAGTGGTTTTCTAGAAATCTACTTATAAGCATGTATAATTTAAACTCAACAACTATAATTTTTCTTTTAGTTCAAAATGTAGTGTTGTGTTGGTATATATATATAGATATGTAGATTCACTGTAATATTTACTTTTTTTTTTTTTTAGTATAGCACAGCTGAGGGAAGAAGTGGAGAAACTTAACAATGAAATTCAATTGCAGAAGAACATCATCCATAAGGATAACCAGATAAGTAAACAGGAAAATGTGGAGAAGGAAGTTTTGAAAAACAAGTGAGTCATGATAAATAATTGTTAATCACTTGGTCATTCATCCTACATTAAAATTACTGCTGGGAGATCTTTCAATGGTTGGAAATTTCAGGAACCTTCTTAGTAGACATTGTAACATTTTCAAGTTTTTGAAAATCCATATTTATGACTTTTTATGTAATTTATTCATGCAATTATTCAGAAAAAAATCAACACCAGGCTCTCAATTTTTGTACACTCAACTTTAAATCGTGTGTAATTATTTTGATTGTGCATATTTTAGATTTCATTGCTAAGACAAAAAAAAACAAAATCCACTTGAAGAAGGGATACAAAATATCAGGAATGAAACTCCAGACATAAAAAAGTTTTCTCAAAGGTAATTCATTATTCTGTTACTTAATTCAAGGTTGGCTTGGTTTGAAAATCAAAATAGAGAAACCAAGAAAACAATTGAGCAACTCCTTGATGATGTGAAACGGTGAGTAGTAATAACTTTTTCTTTACTTTAATAAATCATTGGAAAATTTTGCAAATACAATAGAATCTGCATTCATAGAGATTCTAAAATATTACATTTTTTCTTCCTAATAATGTATATTTTTTAACTATTTGAAGATTATCTTTCTTTATGCTAGGTTGAGGACTGTAGCAGGCAAAGACCAAGAGGAAAAGCAGGATTTGCATTCTCAACTTGAAAAATTAAAAGAAGAAAATTCTAAATCACAAAAGGTATGTACTTCGTAAGTTTTGCAGCTTATAGCAGCAAGGCTACAAAAAAAAAAGAATTATTTTTTTCTAACCTTATCTTTAAAATAAATGATGCTCTGTATCTGATTCAGATTCCTGTAGGATTCCTCTTTAACAATTGTGTAATGTTAGTTTCTTTTGGACTCATGATATTCTTTGGTAGCTTTAGATATTTCTAGCCAGCAGTACAGTAGATAAACAAACAAAAAAGTGTCACAGACAATTTAAATGGTATACAAATTTTCTTCACAAGTAATTGTAATATTATTCATGAGATTGTAGTTTGTGACAGTTTTCTTACCACTGCTGTGCAGCATAGATTCTTTCTCTATTGGACCATATTACCTTTGTTGTTGTTGTTTTTTTTTTTTCAGTACTAGCTTCCCCTTCCCTCTTTTGACACTGAAAGATCTCTGGGATGACCAACAGTTGTAGAAAGCTGTCTTGTTACAAACATCAGAGCACTAAGTTTTTTATCTATGAGCTATGGTGACAATGCCTAAGTTTTTGTGTATTGTTTTATTTACTTTTTAAATCATTTTACTATGCTGCTTTAGGAATACAATGCAGCAATGGAAAATTTGAATGCGGTACAGGAGCAGAATGCCAAACTTGTGGGCCATCAGAACCAAAAGCAGCGAATTCACTATCACCAAGTTCTGAAGGAGGAAAACATAAGATTAAAAAACGTATGTAGGGTTGGATTCAGTAGAGTTTTTGATGATAAAGTGAGGAAAACATTGGTAATTTTTTGACAGACACATTCAAGAATATTTGATATTAAAGACAAAGAAAAGGTAGTTTGTTCTATATTTTGTAGAATAATTTGTTTAAAAATGATTTTAAAAATAACAGTTAAATCCTGTTCTGGAATAAGAGTATAATCTTTTTAATCCTTTTAAATCTGTTGATCTGTAGATTGGTACTGTCTGACTCACACTGTGAAGAAGTACTCATCTCGCAGTAGGAGACTGCAAAGACCCTGTTGAAGGTTCTCATTAATTTCGTGTTACTGCTGTGAAGTGGACATTCTTGATTACCATTAGTAGAGGTAATTTTCAGGGTATGGTTTGGTATAGGGATCTCTCCTATTATGTATTGCTTGTGAAGCTGAGGGATAGCTGCTTGTGACAAACGGAGTTTTAATTTGATTGCCAGATGAAATAAGCTGTTTCTGTCTTCTAGGAGCTGATCAAAATACAAGCAGAATTATGCCGACTGAAGGATCCAGGAAACTGTCCAGACACTGCATTGAAAGAGAACGTTAAAAAATGAAGCTTCCATACAGTAATGGACATCCACAATGAGAAATGTTAATTTTCTTTTAAAGCACTAAATATAAAGTATATGTTTTAAAAAAAGAACATTACAAGTGGTGTGGAGAATCAGTCACTGTGTCCATACCCTGTTTAGACCACATGAGCTTGTGTAAGCACTAATGTGGTGTGTGACTGTCTACAACATTAATGTAATTTTTGCAAGTCATTGAATTGTATACAACATAAAATTGTACATCTGCATTGTAATAATAATGTAATGGGTCTAATTACAGTCATGATTTTAACAAACCATTTCTAATTTTAAATTTTTTACTTTTTTCATATTAGAATATTTTTCATTGTTTTAAGTGATTGCTATGTAGTCTTTGTTAGTTTGTGTTTCTGTTTTAAATTCCAGTAAAATGTAGCTTCTAAAGTTTCATTTTATATAGAATTATTAAACAAGAGTACAGGGGCAAACTGATTTTCTTCATTTAATAAAGGTGTTTTGTAGTATATGAACGAGGATTCCATAACTTTTAATTTGAAATCACTATAGGACCATGCCAGAACCGTGACATCTAAATAAAACCTACATTCTGTACAAGTAGTATGATTAAGGATCCACGATCATGCCCTGAAAGAATGGTTTGAAAATTGCTTGTAAATACATTATTTTTCAAAGATATGCAAACTACATTTCTAACGTTTATTTTCATATGAAAACACGTGATTTGTCAGGACTTTTAATTGTCTTTAAGTGGAAACAGGTTTCCATTCCTGAAATTTATATGAAAACAAAATCAGAGATTTAAAGTAATTTTAGTTGGATGGATGTTTAATTTCAAACTGACTACCCAAATATGGAATAGTCTGTTATACTGTAAGTGTAGGAGGATTGGAACTCTCTATTAATCACTTTTCATATGCAGTTATCAATAAATAGAGAGGAAGATCCACTTAACAGATTTTAAAAGATTTGCAATGATCAAATTATTAAAGCTCTAAAAGTCAATATGGAAACTAGATTCTTTTCAAATAAAAGGGGAACAGAAGATGACGACAATTTCATTAGCAGACAAGTAAAAGTATGTTTTCAATATAAATATTTACAGTACCTGTTTCATCTCTGCTGCACACAGTATCTAGAATGGAAGTTTTCCATCAGTTTCTGTCTCTGTAGTATAACTAGAGGTAGCATGTTTGTTTAACCAATCCAAAAACATTTTAGCATCAATAAATACAACATAATGGGAGTCAAAATCTGGTTTGTATACAGAAAATTTTACCTTCTGGAGATGCCAGAAAAATGTTAGCAAGAACAGAATAAAGGCAATCCCATTGCTATGCCACAGATTCTTTTTTTTGTTTTGAGGTAACAGCTATGGTTTCTACTATTAACATCTTTTTAAATATAAGTTCTGCTTTGAATATCTCGTGATAAAACTGCTGAATATAAATCATTGTAATACCAAAGCTATATCATTTTTTGTTTGAACCTTGATAACATTAAAGATAGCTTTGATTTTATATGTTTGTTTATTGAAAGCTAACTGTTGAAACAATTGGAAGAACTGGGCAATCAGTTTTGTGAATCTTAGGTAATCCATAAAGGGCCTCGATGTTTAACATTTTGCAAATATCTTTGGATGTTTAATGTGGTTTCTTGATCCCTTGTTAAGATGAGTATTGACTTTGACTATTGGATAAGTACTAAATGGCATCCCTTTTCTAGAACAAAACAATGTTTGTTTTTTTAGATGAAATTCAGCACCCTACACACAAATTTTTGTATCTGTAAGAAAGTATTCAAATGTAAAGAAATTCTTCAACATTGGATTTAGTAGGCATAAGGGAAAATCGCAACCTATTTGACAATGCTCATGTTTCCATGGCTTTTAACCTGTAAGAAAAAGAATTGTATTTTGGGCAGCATTGATAATGAAACAGTCATTGTAAATATTAATTTATATCAGAAAGAAGCAAAACATCTGAGTACAGAGTTAACACAAAATTCACACTATATTAAGCAATGTGCTTCGGTTGAAGAGGTGTTGTGCACCAATCTCTACAATGGGTATAACATCCTGACAGTAGAGACAACCTCGGTTATTTGCTAAAGATCATAACTTATTTTACACCAGGAGAGGCCTGGAATTTGACATTGAATAAGGATTTAGTTGCCAAACTTCATTTTTAGATGTGGGAAGAAATGCGCACAACCTGCTGGCAAGAAAGAACCCGAGTAAACCATGCCAGGAGATACATAAAGCTGAGTTGACCATGACTAACAGTTGAACTTGGCATTCCAGCAGACTATCCACTCAGCCAGCCTGAGTTGAGCTTTTTGTCTTTAACTAATGGTTCACTGTCAACTAAACATACTTAAAGAATCAGAAATTTGTGGCTTATTGTTTGTTCTGTTTTGAATCTGATTTCTAAATTGCCTGCTCAATTTGTGTCAGCTGGCCTGTGTGCGTCTCAGGAAAGTTCCATCAAAAACTTGTTCAGAGAAATGTCACGTGTTAGTGATGGATGTTATGTTGTGTCTGATGGAACAGTCAATAAACTGATATTTTAATGTATTAACTCTGCTGTAATTTGTCGTCTGGACAACAAATGAGATACATTTTTAAAAAAAAATTTTATTGTTTATTTAACCATAGGCAGCTTATTTTATGAAAAATATTAGTCAAAAGTTCATTGTTTTAAGAATTAGACTACAGGTTTCATTTTTTAAAAATTTTTGCTTACCTTCAAAAGTTTGAATATTCTGTTGTCAGAGAATGAGGTGGCAGTATCATACAAGATGGCCGCACTATCAGAAAAAGATGTCACTTAGAAAGTGTAGTACACTTAAAACATTTCTTCAAGGTGGTCATAAAAGTTTTAAAAAAAACAGTTATAAATACTCAATTGAAATTAAATCATTCAAAGGGCTTGCAACTGCACAAATGGAGGGCAGTGAAAAGCAGAATTTTATTTAACAATCAATAATTTGATTATAAATTTTCATTTCCATGTCTGTCTAGAAGCAGGATGTTGGAGATTGATATTTAAATGTAGAGCTAGGGTCCTGTACTTGTTTTGGCCAATGTAGACATCTATGCAGTACTGAGTAGCAGACTGACAGATTTTGGGTGGATTGGCATCATTATTCTCTAGAAAAACTAAACCCCACAAATGAGTTGCTGACATTTTGCAGCAGAAAATATGCTAAATGATGTAGGAACTGCTTGATGGCTTTGTTGCACAAAGAAGCTAGAGAGCCATCTAGAAATTGCTAAACACCTTAGTCTCAATGCAAAGTTTAATCCTATGCTGATTAATATGTACATTCTGCAAGAACAATTTGATTAAAAAAAACCTTTTTTGAAAATGGCTTAAGCTTGTGGAGGTAAAGGGTTTAAAAGTCATTAAATGTACTTGATAGTTGCAGAATACAATTGTAATAATTACAAAACAATTTAGGATGCCAGAAAAATGATAAAATATGTTTACACTAAATTAAATTTCATCTTCTGTCATAACACACTTATACAAAACCATTTATTCTTCATCAATTAATGTATATCAACTACATTATCATCTTTGTGTTGCGACTATGGTGGCTTAGGCACTAATTCCTTGTTGGAGACTTGACCACCTTGCACATTACCAACTGCTTGATTTCCACAGTCAAGCAACTGCAAAATGACTTTCCATTTCTAATTTATCAATTGTATATTTTTTGTTAAAACAATATTCTTTAGTTAAAGAATGTTGTAATTTATTTGATGTTTACATCTAAAGCCACATCTCAAGTCATACCTGCAAATGGGCAAAACTATCAACATGGGTCAACACTCTACTTCATCAGTACATACAACATCTGCAAAAGCTATAAACGTTACATAATAGTAAACTGAAGAGAATGTCATGTACCAGTCAGAAAAAGAACTATTTCAACTAGGTTCGCGACACCAAGAGATGAAGGGGTGACTCCAGCAGCACTACCCAGCTAAAACTTTTCTAGTACATAATTAAAAAAAGATGTCCATCCCTTTAGACTTTCCTCAGATGTTATGATAGTCAGCAGGGCCGTCTCAAGAATATTTGAGACCCCAAGGCAAAGCAATACTGGGGCCCCTCAACACATTAAAATTAAGTTTTTCAACTGGGAAATTTGCGGCATTTCACTGCAGAAAATTGCTTTATAATTGGTTGAAAGTCTGTTTTTGAGGATGTTGCTTTCAATGCCCTTGAGGGAAAGCAAATTCAACCGCTGCGAAGATGATTCTCTAAGCTTCAGCCCGGAAAATGAACGCTCCCCTGTGTGCGTCTTTTACGCCGGCAAATATGGTAAACCCTAATTTTTATTTCTCTAATTGAATTTCGAGGTCCCTAAAAAATCGCGGGGCCCCCGGGCAACAGCCCAGTGTGTCCACGCGATAAGACGGCCCTGATAGTCAGATATTTATATATCTCTTCTTCCCAGTCGCATCGTGGCGAAGAATAACTCGAAGTATGGCTGCCGTAGTCGGTCGAAGCCACAAGGGTTTGGTATAAAGAACGGAGCTTTGACTTCCTCGCTCCGTTGTGTTGGACCAGAATGAGCAGTGCTTATGAATCCTTTGTTTAGAAATTAAGTAAAAGAATCTAGCGGGTGGCTATTTTGATACAAACGAAGTAAACAACTTATTAAAAGCCAACCTTAAGAACAGTAACCGCTCCACATATGGCAGTCGGGCGGCGGGGTTTAGCATGAACTCTGTCAGTACTTCCAGCTATCGGAAACCATCCCTACAGAATTCATTCGTCTATAACACATAAATACAGTACCATTTTTGTTCTTACCCAAGACAAATTAGCGGAGTTAAAATACCGTCATCGTGGTCAAGAATTTTTTTTTTTTTTTGTAAAGAACATGTAGAAACACAGAACACGGAGTTATCTCCCGCTGAATGAGCCAGGCGATGAAGGGTGTATGTATCTCACGACACCAGCCGTCTCCTGGTTTACGCAATAGACATCTTGACAGAAACATTATTTTGATTTAAATAATGCCTGCCGTGTTTATGGAAAGAAGGCTTAAAACTAAACGGAAATCAGTTTTGTAATAAAGGTAAGTGGAGAAAAAAGGGAGTATTTCTCTATTTTATCCAGAAATCAATCTCGCCCTTTAACAGGCATGGCTCGTACCTGCATATCAGACATGAGTCGTCAATACACCAAACTTTATAATATTAAGCTCTGTCGCTAACTTGAAAAGCAAACAAACAACAATTTAAATATGTAAATAGATACTAAATCGAATCTATAGACTAATAATCACCACCGTTCCTTTACATTATATCTCGGAGCTTACGTTTTCGTTCAAATCGAGTTGAATAATCTGCACGATTTCGAATACTGACATCTCAAAGGATCATTAATATGCAAATAATTCTTTTTTTCTTAAAAACAAAACAAAAAAAGGTGAAAAAAATGCTTATATAAGGTGTTTGGTTTAGCGAGTTTTAACTTCACCTGACCGCCGACCAGCTCTTCGGTAAGAGTTTCTCTTGTCTCTTCATCTCTCTCTTCATTTCTCTGTCTCTTCATCTCTCTCTTCCTTCCTTCATTTTTCTCTCTCACACATCCATCCATCCATCTGTTATTGTTTGTCCAGATATGGCTCGTCGGTATAGTCGACTTCCCAGAGTTGTGCAGCCGTATCCTAGCCTGGCTGGGGAAAGATGCTTCATCTACGCCGGAGACTGGGAACCTCGTAGCCCCGTTACGTTCCGGTTCGCCAACTTCGCCGAGCTGTTTTCTCGGTTATTCACACCGAAGGTATCCCCAAAGCTGGAGCAAGAGGAAAAAGCGAGTCCTCCTCGTCCAAATATCCCAAGTAAGCTAGATAACCATTCTTTGCTGCTTATTCTCATTAGCCATTTTTTTCGCTATTTGGCAGCAGATTTTCTAGATGCTGCGTCTTTACAGAAACTAAAGAGGTGTGTGTGTGTGGAATATGAGAAGCTGATGTTCTAACGGTCGTTAGCATCTATAACTAAAATGAGAATTATTGTTAACGAACTTTGGATTTGTAATTCTAGAAAACAGACTTTTGACAGTTAAGTTAAAGCCAACTTGTCAATTTTAAATTTAATTGATCTTATCAAAAAGACAACATGCGAATGATTAATAGGGATGTGATCTTCCAGACGTCCGTATGGGCGATAGAATCCACCAAATACTGGGAGCTTTGTTCCAATCCTCAATCTGCGTTACACGAGAAGATTGGTCAGTCTATAAACGTACCTACTCAAATAGGTACTTATCGTACCTTGACTACAGGTAAATGGAGAATCTCTCTTCCATTTAGCACTAAATGTAAATTAAACTTGGTAACTACCTAAACAAACTCCAGTCGTGTTGAAGGAAAAACGCCGAGCTGATCGTTTACAAAACTATAGACACGATTTTACGCTGCAATTTGTTTCGAAGCTATTCTCGAGATTTCTCAATGGTGAAATTAGACTTCACTTGTAGATTAATACTCATAAAATTAAATAGAACCTGCAGAAATCTGGATTTTATAGAATATTTTGGCTACTTCAAATGTGCGTCAACTGATTATTTTTCCGACATTAGATCGCTATAGAAATGAATCTGCAATTATTTCTACTTCCAGAAGCCGATCGGGAGCAACTGTCAAAAATCCTCCACGTGAAGTCGGTGGACCTGCATGTCGAAGAAAACTCTAAGTCGCACAGAACCGACAAATACGGTGTGGTTCAAAAAGGGATGCTCGTAGTTAGACGTGGTCAAGAATTCAAGATGACCTTGACATTCAACAAGACCTTCGACAAGGAAAAAGATGATTTGAGGCTAATGTTTCTGATAGGTGAGGAAGCGGCAGACTGTAGATGGCTTACTGCATAAATTTCAATTCGAAAGTTTTAAGTACGAGGCTAAGCCGATCAAATATTCCAATATCATAATCAGTGAAGATTAGTAATGTATTTTAATTTATAAACTCTGATTTAGCTGTCTTTGGTATTGTTCACGCGTTAGAATTATTTCCGAATTAACAGACCCTGCCTGCTTGTCTACACGGCTATAAAAGCGCAGCTAAATTCCAACTGTCCATGCTGCCATTATCCTCTGCTGGACATGTATTAACGAGGCACATGGAAATTTTCTACTTATTCTTTCACATTTGAGAATATCGAAATAGCGTTGCAAATTCTTAATAAATCTCTCCTTTTGTACACAGGAGACTGCCCATGTCCTGGGAAAAAATCAGAAGTTCACTTCGGTTTTTCACAAAAGAATCTGCCAAATCAATGGTGGTCAGAGATCGTCAGCCAAAGTGGTGCCACGGTTACTGTCAACGTCCACTCGCCGCCAGACTGCATCGTTGGCGAGTGGGATCTGATGGTAGAGACCGTAGTCAAAAAGGACCTCGACTACGAGTCTTTCATATACGACCACTCGGAACCAATCTACTTGCTCTTCAATCCTTGGTGCAAAGGTAGAATTTTTTTTTTACTAAAAAGCAAGCTTAATTCTTCAACAACTTAGAAGCAAATGAGCTGGGATTTACATCGTCCTTGTGATGAACTAATTCATATTGCACTGAACCTCTAGCATAGAATCGTGAGGAAAGTAAATACAATGGATCGACTATCGCCGTATCGAAATTTAGAAACTAATGCCGAGTCAGACTCAAATTCGGTGTAAATCAAATGAGAACTAGAATTGTTCCGATAAAGCAACGTATCTAACGAAGTTCAAGTGGACTAAACTAATAAACCAATTATAAATCCGAAGGTGGCTGCCAGATTACCGCCAGATCTTAATCTGCTAAACAAATTAGCTAATTGTTTCGCAGCTAATAGAAATAGTTCTCGTGTATTTTCTGAGCTTAATGCAAGATGTTTTCTGATTCCAGAGGATCAGGTTCACTTCACAGATGAAAGTTTGCTAGATGAATACATACTAAATGATTTTGGAATGCTCTTTCACGGTACATCTGACTGCATCTTTACAAAGCCGTGGAACTTCGGCCAGGTAGACTGCCTTTATTATTTCTCTGTATTTCTGATGTTCTAATATTTCGTTTAATTGTTTTCTAACACTTAATTTCTTTCTAAGTTCGAAGATGACATTCTGGATATTTGCCTGTACATCCTTAGAAAAGGATTTCGTGCTGTCGGACCAGAAATGGGGGATGCTGTGACTGTGTCAAGAGTGGTGACAAAGATGGTAAGCCAAAATTCAAGATGCCTCGCTTTATTCTTACATTAAGCGAGAGACCCAATTCGGGCGTTAAGTACGTTCGTTATTCTTTAAATAAAACTAGCATTCTAATGTCTCGGTCTGGTAAATAGGTTTTCGATGAATCTTTCAGCTGAGTGCTCCAGAAGATGGGGTTTTGATGGGCAACTATGGCGTGGAAGACTCGGATGGGAGACGCCCCACCGCCTGGGGAGGTAGTGTGACTATTTTACTTCAGTACAAAGAGACTACAGCCCCAGTAAAGTATGCCCAGTCCCTCGTGCACTCGGGAGTCCTCACCACGGGTAAGGATGGAATTCACCTAAAATGATTCCAAAAAATGTATTCGGAAGTAGACTGTACTGATTTTTAAACCAACCATGAATTTGTAATGAAAATAGAGTACCGCGCTAAATCTTAATATTCAATGGTTTAAATCTTAGTTTGCAGAGCTCTTGGCATTCCCTGCCGAAGCATCAGCAGCTTTTCTTCGCCTCACGATAGTGACAAGAATGTCGCCGTGGACGTATATTACAGCTTGGGAACAGAAAAGATTCCAGTTCTTACCCCCCTCCTCAATAGGGATAACTTATGGTAAATATTTCGTGTAGCAGAAAGTTTAGTTTGAATATTTCTCAGTTTTAGGAATCGACGTAACCTTCACATACACGATTTAAATTTCCCACTTTCCACCTGTAGGAATTTCCATCTGTGGAACGAAGTTTGGATGCGGCGTTATGACCTACCTGTTGGATACAGTGGTTGGCAGGCAATAGACTGCACTCCACAGGAAGCGTGTGATGGTAGGCTAAGTAACGAAATTTCATTGCTTCTAAATAATGGTTTAATCCGCATATCATCTTCTCAGTAATGATACTAAACATAATCTTGTTAGAATTCGTGGCTTTATGCTGATCTCCTAGCGACTGCTAGGTTGATCAGAGGTTCTAGAAAACAGTCGTAGGGTTTTTACGTTTTGAAAACAAACTAAGGTCACATTCACAGGTGAATACAGCTGCGGCCCAACTCCAGTAGCAGCCGTGCGTAACGGAGAAGTGAACTTGCCCTACGACACGAAATTCGTGTTCGCTGAGGTGAACACTGACAAAATATTCTGGTTGAAAGCGAAACGGGAATGGAAAATCTTACAGATCCAGAAAAATGCGTGAGTATCCGCTACCAGTAGCAGAACTTTCCTTGTATTATACATCAGTGGAAATCTGAAGAGCCGGATTCTAATGAACTTTTGAATATTATAGAGCAGGCAAAATGATGAGCACCAAGAAGGCCGGCTGCGCTCTGCCTGACGCGGACGTGGACCAGATCCGAGAAGACGTAACCAGTCAGTATAAACAAACTGAAGGTAAAGGGTCGATCTGGACAGATTTCGCTAAATATCCTCTATTTAGGATGCTACTCTGGCAACGAAATATTAGCTTAGTTTTTCGGATTATAAAGCTACGCTAAAAAAGTACTTAATATTTCAAAAGCACAAAAAAACTATGTGGAAGTCTAATAAATCCGTCGCTTACGGATATTAGGCTACACAGCCACCCTGTTTTAGAAACTCACTAAAATCTATGTTCGGGCGATGGATCTCCTAAAAATCTGAAATGCGTATTGAACATTTCAGATTCGGAACTGGAACGAATTTCCACCATGAATGCCACCAGAAGGGAAACCAGAAACTGGGAACAATACAAAGTAGATGTTGAGGTGAAGTATTTAGATTTTTCAACGATTCTAAGAAAATCGGTAAAGAACCCGTCTGGTTAACATGACCATCGTTCCACTAATCTTTGGGCCGACTAACTTCTCTATTCCAGGACGTCGAATTTGAATTGGAAAAACGCAGTCCGGTTTTGATAGGCCAGCCAGTGACCATAACTCTGAAAATAACAAACGGTGGCAAAGACAGAACAGTTAGGGTCACTTTACAATGCGAAGCGATCACGTACAACAGCGCCATCAGGGCCAACTGCAGAGATGGCCACTTCGTCCAGTGTATGAAGCCATCTTCAAGTGAGTCGGTCTAGTTTGCTCAGTGTTCTGAACTCATCCATAACTAATCACAACTTACCAATACTTTCTAATGAAGTCCATAGTTAGTCTCCATGACTCTAGTTCTGTTAACGCTGGTTAACCCATCTAAGAATAACTAAAATGGCTGAGATACGAAGGAACACCTCGTTTGTCAAATGGAAGTAAGCGGTTTTAAACTTTAATCAAATGTGGCTGAGGAATTAACGGTTGAACTCTTGATTGCAGCTCAATCGGTAACATTAGAAGTAATGTTTGAAGACTACGCATCCTTCCTCCAGAGGGAAAGAGACAGCAGGCTGTGTATGAAGGTGTTCGCCATGGCTGGCGTGCTGGAAACCGAGCAGCTCTTCACGGAGGAAGCCCTGGTGCCACTAAGATGGCCGGATTTAGGAATACAAGTAAGATTTGATCGGCATCGCTATTCATTTAGGCTTTTCGAGAACTCTTAAAACTACTGCCGAAGGGTTCAGCACTTTAAACTGGTTCTTGACCCTACTTTCAGTCTCCCGCAGAAGCTAAAGTCGAGGAAGAGATAAACTGCACGTTTACGCTCGAAAATCCCCTGCCGATACCCATCTCACGATGTGAACTGACAGTGGAAGGCCCAGGCTGGGACAAACCAAAACGCATCAAAGTGGAGTAAGTAGGTAGATTATCTTAATGTTGTCTAGCGCATTTTAACTATTATAAATTATTACATCGTGTTTTTCCCTTTTCCTTCTCCAGTGATGTGGAAGGTAGCAGGAAGCTCTCCCTATCGGTGATGCTGAAGTCGAAGCGAAGTGGCACGAGACACATCGTAGCTACTTTCGATAGTCTGGAACTACAAGACATCACGGGCAGCGCAACACTCCACGTGACCTAGACGTCATCGGCACCAGTTTGAAAGTATTAGTATTTGACTTACAAGGAATTTAACTGACTCTTCTAACCGATAATTGAATTCCGAATTGTTCTCAAGGTTGTGGTACGAGTCTGCAAATACAGATCTGTCTGATTTCTCTTCTGGTTAATAAAAGCTTTAAAAAAAAATACCTGCCTTGTATTGCTTGTACCTACTCCCTTACTTCAGGCTGTGGTGACTCGAAGGGTCCTCAAGATCAGTTTGAACCATTAAGTAAATTGATTTTCAGCAGTCTGTTCAAGAATTTACCACACAGTACATATAGATTCCTCATTCGAAGTTGACTATTCTGCTTTCCTCTGGTGCAGTACGAAAGAGCTAAGTTAGTCACCTCTCCGCCGCCTTAACTATGACAATCCAAGCATCATAGACCTTATTGGGGTTTGGTCTTCATTAGATTAGGCATTTTTGGCATTAGAGGCTCAAACAATATTTCACTACTTTTTTTAGTTCCATACCCAGCAGTTGTTTGCCCCTTCCTAACAGACGGGTTGATATCAAGAAAAAACGATGCTACGAACCAAATTTCCTATCTGTATTAAAAGGAAAAAAACCCCGTTGGCTTGAGAAAGTTTTAATTTTATAATTTATATACAGTGAGACCATTTAACCAAATTTGCTCATGTTTCCAATCGGTTCTAACCCGCATCTTCATGTCGGGTGTTTATCTACCGCCGCTACTCCGTTTGTTTACAGCCGTCCTCGGCCCTGGGGTCAGCTCCGTTATTTCCAGAGTGGGCGGAGGGCTTACTGTATGCTGGCCTGGGTCCATCCCCCCCCGGTAGACATGGGGGTTAAGTTCTGTTACTTGTGAGTGCGTGCACGCCCACACACCACACAAGTCGTGAGTGAGTGCGTGCACGCCCACACACCAACCTCACAAGTCGTGAGTGAGTGCGTGCACGCCCACACACCAACCTCACAAGTCGTGAGTGAGTGCGTGCACGCCCACACACCAACCTCACAAGTCGTGAGTGAGTGCGTGCACGCCCACACACCAACCTCACAAGTCGTGAGTGAGTGCGTGCACGCCCACACACCAACCTCACAAGTCGTGAGTGAGTGAGTGCGTACACGCCCGCACCACACAAGTCGTGAGTGAGTGAGTGCGTGCACGCCCGCACCACACAAGTCGTGAGTGAGTGAGTGCGTGCACGCCCGCACCACACAAGTCGTGAGTGAGTGAGTGCGTGCACGCCCGCACCACACAAGTCGTGAGTGAGTGAGTGCGTGCACGCCCGCACCACACAAGTCGTGAGTGAGTGAGTGCGTGCACGCCCGCCCACACAAGTCGTGAGTGAGTGAGTGCGTGCGTGCACGCCCATACACACAAGTCGTGAGTGAGTGCGTGCGTGCACGCCCGCACCACACAAGTCGTGAGTGAGTGAGTGCGTGCACGCCCGCACCACACAAGTCGTGAGTGAGTGAGTGCGTGCACGCCCGCACCACACAAGTCGTGAGTGAGTGCGTGCGTGCACGCCCATACACACAAGTCGTGAGTGAGTGCGTGCGTGCACGCCCATACACACAAGTCGTGAGTGAGTGCGTGCGTGCACGCCCATACACACAAGTCGTGAGTGAGTGCGTGCGTGCACGCCCATACACACAAGTCGTGAGTGAGTGAGTGCGTGCACGCCCGCACCAACAAGTCGTGAGTGAGTGAGTGCGTGCACGCCCGCACCACACAGTCGTGAGTGAGTGAGTGCGTGCACGCCCGCACCACACACAAGTCGTGAGTGAGTGGAGTGCGTGCACGCCCGCACCACACAAGTCGTGAGTGAGTGAGTGCGTGCACGCCCGCACCACACAGTCGTGAGTGAGTGAGTGCGTGCACGCCCGCACCACACAAGTCGTGAGTGAGTGAGTGCGTGCACGCCCGCACCACACAAGTCGTGAGTGAGTGAGTGCGTGCACGCCCGCACCACACAAGTCGTGAGTGAGTGAGTGCGTGCACGCCCGCACCACACAAGTCGTGAGTGAGTGAGTGCGTGCACTCACTCACTCACACACACCACACAAGTCGCGTATTTATCACTGATTGTAAAAATACTTAATGAGCAGTTTGAAGTGGGGCCTACATTTCGCACCTGGCTTCTGCAGACACTAGAGCTGCGGTGGGTAAGAGTCCTGCAAGTAATATACTGTAACAAGGTAGATATTCCGTGAGGGGAGTGCGCGCGACAGTCTGGCACAAAGATAAGCTGAAACGAATAAAGGAACAAGTGAGAAGAAATAACCTCCGAGTCGGCTAATTAACCTATAGTGTGCATACAGTAAGTTTGCCGTCTTACGTGTCATGCACACGAATGCAGAAAACTAAAGAATTACTTCTCACCTGTGCACCAAGTCGCTGCCTGCATATCTCAGAACGAGGACGACATCTTCCAAGTTCGGAGAGGCAGGAAATTTGTTTCCCTTTATCTTTGTTTATTTTTTTAGAAACTAAGGTGAAGAAGACCAGGCGGTGCGTGTGCCTTCTGTTACACATCGACAAAACAGGAAGAATATTCTGATGTTTAGAAAATACCTGATAACGATAAAAGTCTGAGTCGCCCGTTTTCTATAGCCCGCCCCCGGGCGACTCTAAGAGCAAACAACTCGTGTTATAGAATCACGTCCGTGGCATTTACCTCCCTTGTTCAACTCGTAGGATAAATGGCCGATTTTTGTGCTGTGGTCGAGTTGTGTGCCGCCTGCCCGGTGCCAGGAGGAGCGGCTGGGGCTTGAAACAATTCGGGTTTTGCTCGCCATTACCCCTACCACATCGATTCGTCGTAAATATCTGCTGTTTTGTTTGAGGTTTCGACGCCGAAAGCCGTGGCTCGCGATGGGTAATCTCTCGGCAGACAGGAACTGAACGAAATGGTGATAACAACAGAGGAGGGGGGGGCGACGGCTGGACCCATCTCTCTCTCCATCTCTCTCTCTCTCTCTCCATCTCTCTCTATCTCCCCCCTCTCTCCCCCCTCTCTCTCATCATCTCCCTCTCTCTCTCTCTCCCCCCTCTCTCTCTCCTCGCTCTCTCCCCCCTCTCTCCCCCCTCTCTCTCATCATCTCCCTCTCTCTCGCTCTCTCCCCCCTCTCTCTCTCGCTCTCTCCTCTCGCCTCTCTCTCTCGCTCTCTCCCCCCCTCTCCTCTCTCTCTCTCTCTCTCCTCTCCCCCTCCCTCTCTCTCTCTCTCATCTCTCTCTCCCCTCCCCCTCCCTCCCCCTCCCTCTCTCTCTCTCTCTCTCCCCCTCCCTCTCTCTCTCTCTCTCCCCCCTCTCTCTCCTCGCTCTCCCTCCTCTCTCTCTCATCTCTCTCTCCCTCCTCTCTCTCCTCCCTCCCCCTCCCTCTCTCTCTCTCTCTCTCTCCCCCTCCCTCTCTCTCTCTCTTCATCTCTCTCTCTCCTCCCCCTCCCTCTCTCTCCCCTCTCTCTCTCGCTCTCCCTCCTCTCTCTCTCTCTCCCCTCTCTCTCTCATCATCTCTCTCTCTCTCTCCTCCCTCTCTCTCTCTCTCTCTCCCCTCTCTCTCATCATCCTCTCTCTCTCTCTCCCCTCTCTCTCTATCTCTCTCTCTCTCTCTCTCCTCCTCTCTCTCTCCTCTCTCTCTCTCTCGCTCTCCCCCCTCTCTCTCTCCCGCTCTCTCTCCCCCTCCCTCTCTCTCTCTCTCCACCTCTCTCTCTCTCCCCCCTCTCTCCTCTCCTCTCTCGCTCTCCCCCCTCTCTCTCCCCTCTCTCTCATCTCTCTCTCTCTCGCTCTCCCCCCTCTCTCCCCTCTCTCTCATCATCTCTCTCCTCTCTCTTCTCTCCCCCCCCCCCTCTCTCCTCCCCCTCTCTCTCTATCTCTCCCCTCTCTCTCATCATCTCTCTCTCTCTCCCCCCTCTCTCTAAATCTCCCCCTCCCTCCTGGTCTGGCAGCAGCTGCAGGTTTTCTGCTATTTGAAACTTCTGTTTACCTCACTCGCTACAGGAGAAGCGCCGAAATGGTTTTCGGGGTCTGAATTATGTACACCTGGAATAAGACTCGTACAGTTCTATTGAGATCATCTCACTCTTATTATCGGGGTTAGGTTAGGGGGACGGGGGAGGATTAGCTTCGTGGACGATTAGCTCAGCAACTCTGCCCTTAATTCCGAAGGGAATTGAAAAGTCTTCAAAATGGGACCCTGTTGCTAGGATACCTACTAGGGGTGTGTGTGTGTGGGGCCTTTCAAAATAAGTAGGGGGTTTTGAGCGCGTTTCGGTATCCTGGCTGTTACTGGGGTCAAATTAGCTAAGATTCTCGCTCGTTTATGTAACAGGAAAATGCCTTTTCAGAAATGGAATTGAACAAGTCACCAGCCAATCTTGGTGATGGTGTTAATTGTTAGTTGGCCCCCTCATTTTACTGTGAAACCTTGTTACAAATAAACCGAGCTCTGGCTAGTTTCTTCTTTTCTGGTCTCATCGTGTGGTGTGCATGTGTCGAGCCGGGGACAGGTGGCTTAAAAAAGACAAATGAATGGGGTTTTTACTTGTTTTTGTATCCATTATACATTCTGGGGAAACAAAACCAACCCTGTTGCTTTATTTAATGGTGTGGGGAAAACATGCTGTACTTTGTAGAAAGCCTTAAATACCTGATGCTAGTAAGTTATTAAAAGTGAACAAAAAAGTCAGTTATGGTCGAGAGAACTTAAAATCAATGTACGTGTGTGACATTTTTCAGAATTATTAATGTGAACATGTTTCTACTTTCAGAATAATTAGACTATTAAAGATAACGAGCCAGAGTCAGAAAAATGTATAGAAGAACACCAGGCCACATTGGACTTCAATTGCATCAATGTCAGGTGGACGAGGTTGATGTTATCACTGATTCTGATACTATTAGTGACAAACAATATGGTTTCTTAGCAACTGTAAGTACTACTAAATTATACTGTAGTCGCTTCAGTATGCTTTCAATCCCGTCGTGGGATAATCAGATGAGTATGACATTCTACCATGTTTCAAAATGTAACAAAGTAGGGGTTGAATACATTTCTCAGTTACCATAATTAGCAAAATGTTCCAATCAGTTACACTAATTGTTGAACTTTCAATTTAATTTTTTTAAGAAGAAACTTTTGCTGACTACAAAATCCAGTCTATTAAAATGACTTATTTTTTGTAAATGTAGCTGAACTGATAAAAGTCTTTTACAGTGCATGGTTACCATGTTTGATTTTATACACCTGTTACATTAAGCATTAATCTGTGATAATTTTAAAATAATTTCTGAATTAAACAGAAGTCATTTATACTCTGTTGCTAAGTTTAAGACGATCTAAGATAAATAGGGGGAATAACTTGAATGTTTCAACTAAATAAATAAATGCCTCTGAATTTGTTGCTTAGGACTGTATAAACATTTGATAGATTTTTTGTTTCCTTATTGAAATAAAGCATAACTCTTAAAATTGCTTAAAAACTATTTGAAGCCACAGTTTAATTTGTTAATTCTTTTGAAGTTTCTTATTTTGGTAGTTCCCCCTTTTTATATAGAAGATTGTGGTTTAAGCTTAGATAAGACTGCTACTAACACTGGTAAGGAAAAAAAATGATTAGGAAGTTTGTTTTGAACCTATCAATTTAATGCAGTTTCCTTTTAACCTAAAGACTTGACTCTGACATCTTTTTTCTGATTTTAAAGGGTTTTTAGCCATAGACCTGTGTGTTGGCTTCGACATTACTGTTGTTTCTGCCTGTTGCTGCATCTTTAAAGACTTTCAAAGGATCACTACTGAAATGTAGTTTGACATTTTAAGGGAAAATAATTTAAAATTCTTAGGTGTGGCCCCAGAGCTCATTGTAAGCTTGAGGGGCTACTTCATTACAGTAGGAAATAATAACTCTTGTCTTTAAAATTTTATTTTGAACCAAAACACAATACAATAGAAAAAGTTCCATATGTATTCTGCTCATTTAAAACAGTTCTGTATAATTGCAGAGAGCAAAGTCATGATTGATATTCTTGAAGCACATCAGACACAGAAGTCTGTCTCGACTGAAACATAACTGTCTTGCTGTTTTTATATATATATATATATATAAGTCCAAAGCGGATGGAATCTTATTTATGTTTATCAAAAACACATTTTTGCACATCACTGCCACGTGCTCTGGAAAGATGCCCAGTTTTCCATACAGCCCCAGTGCCATTATGGTCTCAGCTTGTAGGCTATATGATCCATACATTTTACATTTAAAAGTTAGAATAATGATAAATTTTCATTTTAGATGACTTCCAAATGATTTTTAAAAATCTACTTTGTTCATTAAGGCAGTGATTTTAATTTGATATTTAATTTGATTTGTAAACTCTTGGCAAATTTATCTTGAAAAATGTATTCTTGCTTTTCAAGGCAATTTTTTTATTTCTGAGTGATTATTAGAAAATATCATTGTTTGTAATGTTTTATATATTTATGTTGTAGTAAAGGAATCTGTAGAATACCTGTAATCAAAACAGTTTTCATTTAGGGTAGAGATTTCCAGCCTGCAGATATTAGCCATCAGTACACCCAGAAGGAGAGGGAGACATTAGCTAAATTTGAAAGCTTGGACTATCTTCCATCACACAGTCAAGTCTACAAGAGTTGGCTAAAACGTCAGAAGCGTTCCAGGTATACTTTGTTTTGTTGTTCAAAATTATTGTTAGGTAAACAGTAAAATCATAGAATTATTTAAAATTTTCAGAAGACTATAGAGTCAATCAGTTTGGATAGAATTTGCAAATTTACCTCTATTTTGAGGAAATAACTTGTTTGTTTGTTTCATGACTGACCACGTGCTCAGTACTAAATCTTGCCAGGCTGGAGTTTTAAAAAAATTATTAAATGTATCTGGGTTGGGTTTTTTTTTTGTTCTTTTTATATAATGGAAAAAAGAATAAATATATAATAATCATATATGAAAAAATTTTTAAAAATTAAAGATTTTGAATTAGAAATGGAAGGGATCAAGTGCATGACTTTTAATACTGTAAGTACAAAATTTATGGGTTTTATGGATTTTAAGAGTAAATTTAGTTTGATAAATTTTGGATGGTTTAAATTTTTTTATAATACATTAAATTGAAATTCAATTTTGTGTAAGTACAAATGTTATTCTTATATTATAAGTTTAATAATATCAGTTTCTCTTTTTTTAACTTAACCCTTTGAATACCACCTGGGATACAACTGCAACCCACTACCCTTCAAATATGTATTACTCAGCACAGGTTGAGCTGTAGAGACTGTGATAACAACCTTCTGTATATCATTTCAACCCCACATGTTTTATATTACAAGTGTGTTGACTAAACATACAGCCAGTACAACACAAATACTAACTAGTGCTTCTAGGCTGGGGTGAGGTAAAAACTGACATGGTACATGGAGTGTTAAGGATATTATGTCAGTACTTGTTATATATACAATATTTTGATAAATATATAATTTTTTTCAGATATGAGATCCAACGTTGGATTATGATGGGAATGATTGGATTTTCTGTAGGATTCATAGGATTTATTATGCATCAACTTATTGAACAGATTGCACAGTTGAAGTGGGAAAAGGCTAAAGAATTTCTTGAAGTACAGACATCAAATTTTTTTTATTTAAATGATTGTTGTCTTTTTTTAAATAATACTTATTTATATGTAGGATCTAAAAAGAGTTTAGCATTGAGTTTTGAATGGGTAAAGGAACTTTTATCATAAAGTGATTGATGATTGTTGCAGATAACAAATATTTAGTAAAGAATTACTGGAATTTTTAAAAAAGATTGAATTAATTCAGTGTTTATGCAGGATGAAAAAGTTATATCATTTTTTAAAGAAATGCTTTAAAAGTGTCTAAATTTAAATGATTTTCTTGATTTATTTTCTTGAAAACTGCAAATGTATCGTAAAATTTGAAAAATATGAATAGATATTTTTAATTGTCATTGTTGTTAGCTTCAATGTCTCCATGATGGTTTCTAGCAAAAGAATGTTGGCAGATGCTTGTCTCTTCAAATGGTGACTGCTTGTAGTTGAGAGAGAGAGAGACACACACACAGACACAGAAGACCCCCCCACAATCTCTTCACATGCTGACCTGATTAAGATATTTAGTGACTTGGTGACAGTTGTTTACAGATGGGGAAAAAGTCTTTTAGTATTTATAATGCCACCCCCTCCGTTTTTTCAAACCAGCTATCCAGTTCTTCTATTAAGCTACACTGAACAGCTCATCACTATATTACTAAAAAAAAAATGCTACTTATTAATTGTAACTTTTTACTTATCCCTTCCCATGCTAATTAATGGTGATGCAACCCACTCAGTATGTAAGTACACTATCTTTTAACAGACAGGTATCTGCAATTCTCCTATTCAGGGGAGTATATGACAAAGATGTTTAACTTGTGATAATTGCAACAAGAAGACACCATGTGACCTACCAGGCTAACTTATCACTAAAAGAGTAGTGAAATTTGGGTTTAAAATTCTTTTCTGGAAAACATAAGTTTTTTAATTTGATGATAACTTAATTTTTATTTGAGTGTGGGCATAAGTAAATGAACAACTTTATCTTTCAGAAGGAGAATTTTATTACAGTGTGGGCCTGGGCTCAGGGCTATACCACCATCTTTGTGTTGGTTGGTGCTGGATCTGTAGTTGTAAGTACTTGCTATTATCCAAAACACATGCCAAACAACAATGTTACAAATTCTAGTTCATTACAAAAAAATACCAGAGATTTCCAAATGAAGCCTGGCTGAAATGGCATTGCTGTAGTGGTATCTGACCTGGTCTCATTTGGATGTTCTTAGTAGAAGGTATTACAGTAAAAAAATGTCTGGAAATATAAATCACTGTCTACACATTGAAAATAAATTGTTTTTAATAAAAAAAAACTCTTTTGCACATTTTATACACAATTTTCTTATTTTTTAAAAAAATACCTAGTTCTCTGATTCCAGTATCTGTGATAGATTTCTTCAAGTGTGTGCACATACTAGTATTAGTATGTAAACTTGTAAGTTTTCTTTCATAAATTGTTTATTATATAATCAAAATGTAAATTTAGAACAGCATTAATTTAGTGTATGTTATTAGTTAAATCTTCATTTCTGTTTTAAGTGATTACAGATCTTTTTTTAAATTAAAAGCTATTTTAAGTTATCAACATTTATTTTTGAAAATTGTATTTTATTTTATTTTCTTATGATTTTAGTTTTTTTGTAAAAGTGCAGGAGGGTCAGGAATTCCAGAGGTGACAGGATATCTAAATGGAACTCTCATTCCTAAAATTTTTGGCATTAAGACCATGACTGTAAAATTCCTTTCATGTGTATGTGCTGTGGGCTCTGGGATGCCTTTGGGCCCTGAGGGACCAATGATCCATCTGGGGTAGGTGTGGTATTTTTCATTTTTCTAAAAATCCTCTCCCTACCATATTAAAGATTTAAGTAATTTAACACAATGGTTAATTATTACAACTACAAGATACATCAGTAATGTTGATTAATTTTATTTTTAAACTAGATTGGTTTCCAAAATGTTAATTTTATTCACCAAATGTTCAACACAAATTCCTCTTTATCTAACAATTTTCACCAAAGAAATATGTAAATGAGCTTCAGTAGAAACATCTTTAGTATAAAGACATGAATTAAAAAACTGCTTTATATCCATATCGATTTTAGCTTTGTTAGGATATTTGTTTTGAAGGGCAACATTACAAATGAGTGGTCATATTAGTATGGCAGATTCTTTAAAGGTAGAAATGGCTAAATGTGGAATGGAAGCGTGATTTCTTGGGTATGGAGACAATTTCGAGTGCATGAAGATATTGTCCAAAGATCAGTTCAAGATCACCCACAGATCACTATCCCAGCAGATGATTGCTGTAGGCAACTTTTGACTTAGTAAAGCAGAACTTCAACACTGACACAATTTATTTTTGATTCCTCTGTTGTCACAGGGAAGTTGGTATCAGCTGTAACTATTTCCAGGAGGGTGCCTGAAAGTGGGCTTAACACGACAACTCTTGGTGTGTGTTCTTTTGACTTGCTGTCATAAAAAGGAGTGGTTGAATTGGTGCCATAAACGTTGCTTGGACACCATATGACTCGAGCTATGTTGTTTTACTGATTAGTCTAGATTTAGCTTTTAATGTGACTCACTGCACAAACTCATCTTTAGGGAACATGTAACTAGCCCACAAACATCATTGAAAAGTATCACTGTTTATGGTGATGGTCTGGGCAGGAATTTCTTTGGGTGGTCATATAAACCTGCATGCTTCAGGGAAGGTACCCTGATTGCAATGAGGAATTGGGTTGAGATTTTGAATCCCTATTTCAGACCATACACAAGTGCAGTTTGAGGTAAGTATTATTATCCATTTAAATCAAGTTGTCTATGTAGGGTGCATGTGATTGACCAGTATCTTTAAGACCAAACATTTACCCATATGATATGGCCAGCATGTTCATCTGAGCTAAATTCTATTGAAAATGTTTTGGATGCTTTAGCAAGAACTGCAAACTTTGCTAATAAGACAATCAACTTTATTACTTACTGCTATGGTTCATAAAGTTATAAGCATCATGCTAAGTCACTGAGTCATGTAATGGCATCAAGTGGGACACATTCTCTATTATTGTACTTTGTTAGAATTCCATTTGTTTTTATTTGGTAGTCCTCATTTCTCTTCTTTACACCTCAGAAGAAAATTTTTTTTCATTTACATATTTCTTTATAAAAGTTGTTACATGTGTTGATCATTTAGTGTATAAACTAACCATTTTGGACTCTTTCTCTTTGTTACTTAACTTTTGGAAATCAGTGTAGTTTACGCTACACTTATAATAACTGTCAGTAAACAGTCAACCGATGCCATTGTTGGTCACATCTGAAAAAAGAGGAAAGAATGAAGCTTCCGTCTCTACTAGAACAAAAGTTTAAAAGTTTTAAATAGTTAATGACTTTTCAATCACCATATATGCAGGCATGTACATATTATTTAAACTATGCATATTCTAAATGCTTAAAATTTGGAAACATTTTAGAGAATTTGTGCTGCTCTCTAATATTTCAGTAAAAATTTCTTAAAGACTTTGCTATTCTTAATTTCACTTGTTTAGTTTCTAAAAATATTTCCTAATATCAAGTCTGACAGAGAGAGCAGAAAATTCACATGCTTATCAGCAAGTTTTATCTGTTAACAAATGAAAATATTTACTGGTATCTACTTCAAAAGGTCATAAGCTAAAAAAACTAGCATCATCCTTTACATGAAATGTTATTTTCCAGGGCTTCAGTTGGTGCTGCCCTCAGTCAGATCAAAATCAATTTATTTGCTCAGTTGAGAAATTCTGAAGATAAGTATGTATAAATTTTATTTGGTTCTTTTATAGTTGCATTGCTCTAGTTTAGTGTTCTTTTAACTTTTCAAATAAAATTGAATGTTGAAAGTCCAGCAGTTTTGTTTCCACTTTAAAAAAAATAATACAAATTTATATCAAGTAAATTTAAAATCGCTTAACTCCCCGGTCCTGTGATGTATTCATTGTGCAAACATATCAAACTGCTGCTACTCATTATTTGCAAAAGATGTAACAGGAAACTTTTCTACTATTTACAATTGGAAAATGATCCTTTGTTGTTTGTTTTTCTTAACCACCTTTCCACCGAATATTAGAATACCCCTTTCTCTCAACATGTACATTGCACTTTAACAGTAGAAATAGTCCAAGTTTTCTATTCTATGCACAACTTTTCAGCTCTTGTTTAGTACCTATTTCCGTTGGTCTGCAGACTTTATTCAGCTGTGTGAGTTTGAACAGTTTTTTAAGGAACTTGAAACCGTTACATGTGACCTTCCTGTTGTGATGGTAACAACTGCTGTGGGTGGAGAAGACCTGACTTCAAGTTTCCCATTAATCTGATTTTTAGATATAGATGGTCAGAGGAGCAGGAAGTTTCAAATTATATATGTAAAAAGTCTTTTGGGAATAGGCATATAGTTAATACATTTCACTTTTTAATAATGTATGCATAATTTATTTTTAATCAATTTGTTTCAGTAAAATATTTATAGCTAACAAATTTTGCAAGTTAGTTGTGTAGTTTAAGCCTGTACAAAGTTATTTAAGTGATCAAATATTTGTCCTGAAAGTTTTAATTAAAATGGAAAATTTATCTTGGTTAACTTTAAATGGAATTTTAGTTCATCTACAAGAGATGCATTTCAATGTTCATGCATGCACATGTTTTCACTTATGACATTTTTAAAATGAATTTATTTGTCTCGTCACCCAGGTTTTCATTTTGGGGAGTAAGTGAAGGGGGAGGGAACAAAATGAGCAGTTTTAAAAACAGAATAAATGGAAATTTTGATTAGAAGGGGTTTTATAATTTCTAAAGTGATGGTTATAGTTAATAATTTATGGAAATAACTTTTAAATTTTGAAAGAAACTTACAATTTTAAAATCTAATGCAATAACATTATAAAGTAACAAAATTATTATCTACACTTTAAAAAAAAAAAATTATTTGGATAGGAGAAACTTTGTTTCTGCTGGTGCAGCAGCAGGCGTGGCTTCAGCCTTTGGTGCCCCTGTGGGAGGGCTGCTGTTCTCCATGGAAGAGGTATCCTCATTCTGGACCACTACCCTCTCTTGGCAGATCTTCTTTTGTTGCATGGTTTCCACTTTCACCACTGATCTCTTGAACTCTTCCTTCTCTGGATTCAAGTACACGGGCAACTTTGGCTATTTCAAGAAAGAGCGATACATTCTTTTCAGCGTGAGTACATTTAATTTTTAGCTTTATTTTGTAGAAATGCACTAGTTACTGGACTTACTGACAACAGATATCTAAGTGTGTGTTTGTATATATATATATATGTATGTATAAATTTCTCTTTTAAAGTAACAAACTCTCCTGAACATTAAGACAGACTGAGGGATACAGCATTTGACCATTAATATAAAGTTAGAACGTTGCACTTTAACAGTTAAAATTTTTAAAGGGAAATAATTTGTAACTGGCAAGCATATTGTTTTTTCTCAAATTATTATTTAAAATGATTAATTTTACTTAAAAATATTTTTTGAAAACCAAACCACATGATAGTGAGTTCACTATCCTTTCTTGTGTATTTCTGGATTTCTTTTAATAAGGCCTCAACACTCAGTGCTGTTGTGCATTTTGAACAGTTAAACCATGATGCACACTCACTAAGACGTTTACTTATTGTTTTTTGTGTTTTATTTGTAGATTTCTCACGGTATAAACGTCAACATACTAATGTTCATTCCCACTGTGGTCATCGGTGTTATAGGTGGACTGCTGGGTGCAGTTTTTACAATCATAAGTTTAAAATTGGCTAGAATGAGAAGCAAGGTTCTCGCTAAATTTAGAGTAGTTTCACAAAAAATCATTTGTTTGCTGGAACCTGTTGTTTTAATGGTGAGTATAAATTGTAATGTTTCTTTTTTAAACTCGCTTTCTGATTTGTAGACACCTCCGTTATTATGTCAATGGGTGAAATGAAAAATGTCTGTACTTAAGATACTTTCTGTACTCTTTTTTTTTTAGGTTTTTTGTTTCTTAAATATGACTCCTCTACTCTTTATTTATTCAGAACTGTGATTTATTTATTTTAAATTTCTCTTTAATGTGCTTTCCAAAGTTGTTGCTAAATATTATTTTTTTCTTTTCATAAGATGCACTTGTTTTACATTTTGTATTGGACCAAAAATGAGACTCATATTTTTTTTAATTTATAGATATCAACATCTTGGGAAGCACATACATTTGTTAGTTAATTCCCTAAGAATGTTAGCATTACATTTACTAAGAAATATCTCTCTCTTAAATGTGATCCACGCAATACCATTTCTTTAAAGATCTCACTTCTGCAGTTGAATTTTGTGGGCTTTTTTAAATAATTACCTTCAAGTCAACTATCACCAAATCAGCTACTTTATTTGTTTTAACTTTAATGCCTACAGAATTTAAGGACTGTACCACTATTCCCCACTAATTATAAATCTAGACAATTCAATGCTTCTTAATTGTATAACATCAGCTTAAGTTCACTGAAATTTTGTGTACAGTGGAAAACTGTTGTTTTTTTCTTAACATTATTAGGTGATTGTCACCAGTGTTTCAGTCTTTTCACCAGCTTTATTCAAATGCACTTCCTACAGGTGTGCTCACAAAGAGGAAGGAGATGCACGGTAAAGTAAAACAATGCTTTCTGATTTTAGATTAGGAAGAAGTATCTCAGAATAAATGCAAATTCAAGTTTAACTGTTAATGAAAAAAAAAAATTATGATGCATCATCCAGATATTGTAACTGTATATTTGATGTTTGTGAATTTTAAAATTTTGTTGTCGTTTTCTATTATTAATGAAAAGTTTTTTTTCCTTCTTTTTTTAAATATAAGAGAGGGCTGCTACAATAATACGGATTTCACACTCCACGTAGAATCATCACTTAACAATTATACCTGTCCTGTGGGTAGCACCCAGCCAGTAAACAATACATTGTTAACAAATGATAGTTACAATGAAGGTGAGTACATGTAGTATACACTTCAAAGGGTTTGATTTCTTCATCTATCAGCATGACCGAGTAATTGAAAGTTTACCTATAATAGTCTCACAAACCGTTACCTGCAGCAATTCTTTTGGAAATACACCGATTCTCTAGGATATGGCTCTGCATTGTAATGAATGGTCAACCTGTAGAACTTGGTTGTGTGTGCTACATTTTGGTTTTCCTGTTATGATATTGTGATGATATGCGCACAATGTGGAATGCTCTATACATAGAATGAGACTGGTTAACACTCATATGTAACTAGTTACTAATTGCACTGGATGTGCCTTTTTAGTAAGTTTTCCTGTTAACACACTCAATGAGGTTTTGGTGATTTTTATGCATACTAATATGAAGAGAGAAGGGAAGTCTTTTTATGATCAGTATTAGCTTGTGTGTGCAACTGAGGGAGAGGACTTTATAGATAGTTTACTATAAAGTATTGATTGTTTATTTTGAAAAGAAAAAATTGTTTAAACAAATTTTTAAGTTTTATTTTTAAAAAATGCACACACAGGTCAACAGACTGAGTTTAATTCTGTTTTTAAATCATCAAACCTGCTTGCCAATTTTGGCATATAAGACATCCGCCGGAGGAAACAACCTGGATTCATTTCTCTAAGCCATATGGAGGAGATGTGTGTGTGTGTGGAGGTTTGCCATGTGCCTACTACAGAAAGTTCCAACTTTTTAGATACTGGAGATCTCAGAAATCATGCCAGGAAGATAAACCATGATTGTTCAACCTGTGATTATGATATCAGAAATGTAGCCACTAAGTGAGATGCTCTAAGCTTTTCCTCACCATCTGTTAGGTGGTGGTGGTGGTGGTGTAGTCAATGTCATGATTATAGAAAACTTGAATTATCAAAAGAAACTTGTTTAAAAAAAAATCATTCTTCTTCAATGAATAGCTACCTGCCATGTTGCAATACCTCTCCCTAATCAAGCATTTATGGAATTTCTCTGGGAATGCTATTCCATGATATTCAATGCACCAAAACTGCTGGATGATCTGCAGGATACAATGATGGAGGAATGGAGCAGGTGGCTCCTTAACCAATTGTGCCCAGCTTACAAACCTAGGACATTATCCAAATTAGTTTACTTGTGATGTAATTGGCTTAAGACAAATGCAAGCAGCTTTGTATTATATTAGGTTAGTCAGGTTTGATATTTGGCTGGAAAATTGGTATATTTGGATGTTGAAATAATATTTACAATGAAATGTCATTATACAACCAAATTCTACATTTGTTGTTCTCTTTATTATTATTTCCAGTGGCCTCTCTGTTGTTCTTGACTGGAGAAGATGCTCTTAAACACTTGTTTTCTCGGGGAACTCACCTTCAGTTTGGCTATGCTTCTCTGCTGTCAGTTCTGCCATACTACTTACTCATGGTTTGCTGGGCATCAGGAACTTCTGTTTCATCAGGCATTCTTGTTCCAATGCTGTGAGTGCATTTTCTCATTCTGGTGATCTCTTTTTGAGATGCATTGTATAGTGTGTACTGCATCTTAATAATCCTCGTATGTTGATCTGCTGCTTAATGAAACTGACAAATTCTTTTATTTTTTAAATGAGAATTCTGTTTTAAAGTTGCCTTTGAAGGAACTTTTTTAGGTCAGGGTAGAAGTCTGTTATGGGCAAGATGGTACATTTATTACACAGTGTTTATTAAGGTTTCTAGAGCACTTTTGTATTTTTATGAAAAATTATTTTACAGGATTATTGGTGCTCTCTATGGTCGGGTTGTGGGTTATTCACTCGTCTGCATACTAATGGGTTTACAAAGCAACGATGCTGGCTACTGGAATTGGATGGATCCAGGAGCATTTGCTTTGATTGGAGCAGCTTCATTCTTCGGAGGAGTGACCCGACTTACAAAAGCTGTCACAGTCATAATGGTGTGCGAACCCATCTTTATTTTTATTTAAGATTGGCAACTTTAACCACGTAAACTAAGATCACCCAGATTCTCGTGCAGCTTGAATAGTTTTTAGAAACATTAGTTTTTCTTGAAAAATCGTATACTTTTACCTAATTAAAACAAAAGAATGTGACTTTATAAGCGTTTGGCTTTCAAACCCCCCCCTTAATTTATCATGCGTGGTAGTTTGCTGAATCTTAGTTCTGTTTGAATGTTTTCAAAGATGCAAGTAAAGAAACGATAGGTTTTTATTTTTCAGCATTTGTATAAAAATATAAAGAGAAACCAATTAGCTCACTGCTGCCTCCAGGCTGACATGAACTAACAAAACAAACACAATAGCATCAACCTGGAACAGTTAATTTTTAAAAAAATAATTCTTATTAGAAAATTAAATATATCCTTTACAATAAAATAAATTTTACATATTAAGATTTTTATTTTACAGATAGAGTTGACCAACGATGTTCAGTTCTTGTTACCATTCATGGTGTCGATTATGGTGGCAAAATGGGTCGGTGATTTCTTCACACATCCTCACTATCACTCAATACTTGAATTGAAATGTATTCCCTTTCTCAGGCCAGAACCTCAAGTTGTAATAGATAAAAAATTGTAAGTACTAACACATTAAAAACATAATTTGTAATTTTTTTGTAGTGAATTTTCTAACTTTTCTTCTAAATGAGATTTACACAGATAAATGTTAACAAAATTATGTTAAAAAAAAAAAAATTGTATATTCTGGAGCATCTGGTTTCTGCAAAAATGAGTTTCTATATAGATGAAAGCGTGGGAAATGCCAAAACTAATTACCTCGTTTCTGAGTTTCTGCTGATAATTAGAAACACCTCTCAATGGACTGCTATAAAACTCTGCAAATTACTCTGCAGCAGTCTGTTGAAACTACCCACTGAATTTAATGAAGTAGATCCTGAGCACTGTTACTGCAAAACAGAAAGCATATGGGGTGCTAATTATTCATAGATTACAATAAAGAGGAAAAAAGAATTTGTGTTTTTTTTTCGACATGTCTGTGTGAAACTTTCACAATAAGTTCCAGTTTTACTTTTCTATTATAGAGTAATCCTGGACTTGTACAGGGCCAAGAATGTGATGTCATCGCCTGTTCTTACTGTATGCAAAAGAGAGTCTGTTTCCATATTGGCAAACATCTTACTGAACTCTACAAATAGCGGCTTTCCAGTGGTCAGCAGAGCTGATGGAAAGACTTTCTGTGGGACCATCACTAGGTAGTTATGATGAATCACAATCTAAGGCTGCCTGTGTACTCTAATCTTCTTTATGTAATTTGGTGTGTGTGTGTGTGTGTTAAGTTTTTTCTTTTAAAGAAATAATTATCTACCCATCTGTTCATAGTCCATAAAAACAGATATAACTTACTGTAATGTAAAATGGATTAATTTTAGGAAAATTAAATCTATTTGTATACTTACATAGCTTTGTATAAACCATGCTTTCCATCATTTGAATATGCATTCTATTTTTACCATAATAGATTGGAACTGTGCACGTTGCTGATGAAAGAAGAACTGTTTGAGCTTGAAGATGAAAATGATCTGATTGACTACTACTCAACATTCATAGAGTATGACAAGGTACAAAGAATTATACTTCAGTCTAAGTTTACTGATCCATTTTAAAGTAAATATATTTCACTTATTTTTTACACTAAATTTTAAAAAATTGATTAAAATTAAGTTTTTTTAGATTTAGCATATTTCTATTATCCATTAGAGGTTTAGTGTGATGTATTGGAGAAAGTAATTTGATAGACAGTTAAGGCTAAAAATTGTTTAATATCATCATTATACTACTTTGCACTATTACAGATGACTGTTGATCAACTAGCTAATGCTAGGGAAACAAACGAAATACTGGAGAATTATGTTACTGATCCAAAATATAAGGACATGTATCTTGATTTGGTAAGATTTTCTTTACTTCATTATTTCTTTAAAGCAAAGTAACATATATATATATACACACACTACAGATTTCTTTTAAACACATTTAAAAAATTATTGTTCAACATCACAGGATGCAAAGCTAAAAATGATGTAATCATTGTGTAACTTGGATACCTGTGTTAGTGGCATTTCCTACTGGGTGGGTGGTGAGAGAGAGAGAGCAGCTTGTTCTGAGTGTACTATGACAGCTAATTAATCGGATGATGTTTTCTAGGAACTTAAAAATTGAAGTCTGGTTCTCTCAGATTCTGAAAGACATAAGCAGCTTAGGTCTACGCTAAATCTAATTTTGGCACCACTTTGCAACATGTAACTACACACTGGATGTAGCCTGTTGAACAATATGGGATCAGGGATGTTTTCTGAAAGATTTTAGCAGTGGTTGCTCAGATTTTGAGGATTTCAAGTGAAGCACCACAAGTACGTGAACTGATAATTGGGTCACTCTAAGGTCCTATGGAAACTTACATGGAGAAGCAGCATTGATTTATCAATCACAAATTTTATATTATATCCCAGATTGTTCTGATTATATTACATTTTAAATATGCTTGCATTACTCATCTCTTTTGGCTTCCAAATTTTTCCTTTTCTTCCCTCCAATTTTAAAATAATTTGGCACTTAGCATGACTTAGGTATACTCTTTCAGAAATTCTAAATCATCTTTCTGTGTGTTTCTAGTAAAATTGTAATGTTGAATTGTGGTTAAAGAACTTTAACTAACTAACTTATCAGAATTAAGGTACATTATTTTATTCATTTTAAACGTTATCTGTTATTAGTTTAATTATGAATTAGAGTTGTAATTGAACAAAGAAATTGTTAATAATACTATAAATGCTATGTATCAAATAATAAAGTGAAAATAAATATTAATTAAAACAACTGAAGAGAACATCAGAACTGGAAATAGATGGGAAATTTTTCATGAGTAGCAAATAAGGGGAAGTGAGCCCCTGCGTCCCTGATAGAGATGTACAAGCAAAAGAAAAATTGTTAAAATTGCATTTAGCATAGTTTATTTACGAAGTTTGTACATTTTTGGGTGAAAAGTTAAAAATTGAAATTTAACGGAATTAAGTAAATTTATTTTTTTTTATTATTTAGCCAATTCATTATGCTGTTCTATTCTGCTCAGCATAGATTTTAGTATTTTTTACTTTGTGCATAAAGTCAAATAGTCTCTCTCATTTTATTACAAGGGAAACAACTTGGACAATAAAGGGCAGATAATTTATTTATTTATTGATAAATGACGTTACGCAAGAAGCGTAAATTGTTTTTTCTTTCTTTATAGGGATTCAATCAACTTCGCTTAATACATTTTTTTTAACATTTAGCTAAAAACAATATTAAATCAACTGTTCTAAAACCTTTTAGCAAGAATTAATTTGAGTGGTTGTTGATACAGCATGCTTTGGCTAGTTTTAAAAGTTGAAATGTAATTTGTTTAATTTGTCCTAGGTTATCAAAATATTTTTTTAAATTATTTATTAAAGGAAGCCTATATAAACCAATCAGCCATGTGCATTCCTGAGAAGTTCTCCTTGCAAAGAACCTACATCATTTTTCGCAGTCTTGGATTACGGCATCTGGTGGTGATTGACAGCAAGAATCATGTGAAGGGCATAATCACAAGAAAGGACTTAATGGACTTTAGTATTGTTGAAAAGATCTCAGTTGTGCAGGCCAATGAAATGACACGAGTAAATCTAGAAATGAACACTCCCAATTCTGATGATTCTATATAAGCGGAAGGGAAAAACTGATAACTTCCCAATGCATATTGTTTGAGTGGACAAGACCACTATCAGAAGTTGATGTAAGTAATTAGTCCATTCAGTTTGTGGCATTCTCGTGTCAGATCTACGCTGCACACCTTTTGGCAGAGGGACCAGTGCACTGCTGTTTTCTGTGTACCATCTATGGTGATTTAATTTTTAAAAACTCACAACTCTCTGTTGTTCAACATCTTTGGAAAAAAAAAACCAGCTAATGTTGGGACTTATGCCATTGTTAAAGTTTTCTTAACTCTAAACAGAAAAATCAGTTTTCTATATTTAATATATTTTTGCTAATAAACATGTTGTAAAATTTAGTGTATTTAAAATTCTATAATACCGCAGTTGTTGCTTGCTTGTGGATGGTTTTTTTTAAAGGAAATACGAAATAACCTTTCGAAATTGACTTCTCTGCGGTTTAGCAGAAGTATATTTAATTACTGAAGCAAAAATTAAAAAATTGTTGGAGAAAGAAAAAGAAAACTGTTTTCAGTACAAATTTTGAATATATTTGGAAGATTCATTACTGGCGGCTCAGGGTTGGTTTTTGTGATTTATGTTTGAAATTGTTTAAGGTTTTTGTTTTTAAGTGTGGATGACCACTAAATCAAATGTATTTATAATTATACTTTTTCTTCAGGAAATCTGCTGTGGTGCTGTAGCTTTGCACGCAGACTAAAACAGAAAGAAACTCAGCCAGCTGTTTTTGTCAGCAGATTCTTGATGCCTCCACTTATCTTTTGGTTTTGATGTTGCTTCACACGCAACAGTGACCATTAAACATGGTTTTTGGTGTTATTCCTCGCTCTCATGTCTAAAAAGTACCACTAGAGGGCGCTTTTAACTTTTTTGCAATCAATTCTCAAATGAGTTTTGTGAACTATGAACTTTTTCATACTTCTCATTTGTTTCAGCTAGTACATTTTGGTTCATGCCTCGTATATCCCCCCCTCCTTATGCTTAAGTCTGCTGGTTTATATAATTTTTCTTTTTAATCCTGAAAACTGACTATTTATATTTAAAAGCAATTTTTTATAAGGAGATTACTTACACCCATGAAAGCATATAAAATATTAATAGATAATGTGATGTTTTGTGCATCCAGAGCAATGATAAGCAGGAACATAGTATAGCAACATTGAGGGAGTAGATTCCACCCATATGAAGGAAAGTGTGTACAAAAAATTAATAATGGTAATTTATATATGTAAAAGATGTTTAAATAAAAGAGTTGTTTTTGATTTCCATAAAAGCAATGGAAAGAAAAAAATAAATTTTTATACCTTTATTTGATTTTTCAAAAATTATTGCATCTATCTATCTATCTATTTTTGACATGTACCCTTGGTAACAGTAGGGGTCAGAGCCCTCAATACAAAACATCTATGACCTCTTCCAGAAATGATATTTAAAACTGAGTTAAATTAATGCTGAAAATAGTGTTAATCTTTTTTTCTTCCTGGTATAGATTTTTAAAATAAAATAATAATTCAAAATCAGATTTTTTGTATATAGGAAAAGGGTTAAGCTTACTTGTGATTAGTTGAAAGTTCTCGCTAGCAGCACAAACCACGAAGACTAATTTTAAATCCGCTGGGGGGAGAGGAATTTTTTCAGGACACAAATTTAAAAAATTCTGTCGTTTTTAGACTTGGACACGAACAAGAAATATATTTTTAATATACTACAACTCTGTTGCGCTGCTGCTGCTCCAGTGTTTCAGACTAGCATAAAGTTAGCAGACAACATCAGAACGTGGGCAGAGCAGCAGCAGAAGCCTCAAGAAGCAGGTGTTATTTCGCAAACAGTCTTAGCGGAGAATGCGCTACCACTACAAATAGGATGTAGGCATTCCATCGGCTGTATGGAAGAGCTTGCGAATTACGTACTCCAGGTGCTTTTGAGTTGTGAGTTAACAGAAAATTTAAAGATGTACTTTATGGCAAAAAATACCGCAGGAGAAGTAACAAAAGATAGAGCCACGCCGCCGAGGTTATGGGAAATAATGGCTCTGGTAAAATCGCATCGCTCTTCTCGACGACTTCAGACAAATTAACTGTATTCACGTGGATTGCAGCTGACGCCAACCCAAAGCTGCTGGGAATCGGGAAGGACGCAGTAAAACTTTAAAAAGGAAGTTGGTGTTTGGAGGCCGTGATCTAACCACCCTAAGGTTATCGCCCGAGTGGTGCAGAATTTTGGGAATACTTTAAGTACATTTAAAAATCTGTGTGTAACTTTAGCACATTCTCTGGTAGTGAGGACCGTTAGCGACCACGCAGAGAAGTGGTTGGGTGGAGTTCGAGCTGCTCTTCGTCGTGTTTCGGGCAGCATCCGAGACGATATCGCGTCGACTGCTTCCTTGTAGCTGGAAGTTGGCGGGAGGAGGTCTTCTGTTTTAAATATCCCCCCCCTTTTTGTTGTTTATCGCAGCCCCGATTTTCGCCGTAGTTTAGATGTACTTCTCCGCCATTTAATTTTTAAAGCGCCCTTGGCCGGGGGTTCTGAAAGGTTTTGTCGTGAGGTGGTCCCTGCGTTGTTCCTCCTTTTCTCACTCTCTCTTAGGTAGTTTATGGATGCATAGCGCGAATGACCTGGGCACTGGAAGGAGAGGATCTATCTCCAAGAATCGGCTTCAGTCTGGAACGTCGTTCGTTCCGTGTTACCAAAATGCTAATGAAGCATTGGTCTCCATCTGTTTGTCTGTATTTACTGATTCGCTTAATTTTTGAGATTCCAAAACGTAAATGCGTGTTAGGATATCTGTATAGCAGTGTTTTTCAGAGCGAAGTGAGTAGGGCCAACTCTAGCACTAACTTTCAGGCTAACGTGCTTGAAGTTCAGCTCATAACAACAGGGTGGAGAATTGAAAGCCGGTTTTCATTTTGAAGTTAAAGTCGACTTTATTAATTAGAAAAGCATTCAGAAACTGAACTAAAATTGTTTTTACGCAGTTTGAAGAATGAATCGTAACATTAACACTTATTCAGAACAGACAAATCAACACGTAGAATCTGTAAAATAAATATTCCAACTTGGGCATTGATTGCCCTGATAGGGAAGCGATTTCTTGTTCTTCCACTGACATATACATCAACAGGATCGGTAGTAAATATTTAGCGTACGCTGACTTTTCTTACATTCGAAGTTTTGTTAGAAAAACCCATTTTTTAGAGATTACATGAGAAACAGATCAAGGAAGTGCTAGTATTTGGTTGCATAGACACAAACAGCGATGCATGGAGTCCACAAGAAGAATACAGCGGTCTATGCAAATGTCGACTAAATATTTTGGAACAATTAATTCAAATTTCGAGGCTATTTCATCTTAATAGTTTTGTCTACATCGGTCCATCAATTCTCTATTGGATTCAGATCGGAGCTTTGAGCTGGCCGCTTGAAAACTGGAATTTCTGATCTGTGACATGCTGCTGGCCAAATGCTTCGAATCATTTTTATGTTAGAAAATCTATTTGAGGGAGAGGAAGTCTTCAGAACATGGATAATCTAACTGGTCAGAATGTCCAGGTAAACAAACCGATCTATCATTCTCCTCTGGATGCGAAAAAAAGGGAGAGTTCTCGCGGAGATCGGTAAAAAAATCAACAGACTTCTGGTGCCGGTCCATTTCTTGCAGAACCTTCATTTTCCGATTGGTCCGAGTGTAAGCTTGTCGGGGGTTTGGCGTTCGACGAAGCCAACTCCACGATTCGATAGTCATAGTCCGATTTTTAAATCAATTTTAGAACTGGAAAAACAGTTATTATACCCCAGTTTACTGTATTTCGACTGGGGTCCAAAGAAAACGAACAAAGTCACAAGTATGAGCAGTCGATGCTAACCTAATTTCTTCGTCTCTTTCTCTTAGTGATTTCAATCAAAATAAAAGTTAGAACCTATTTGCGACTTCACTTCCTCCTGGAGTTTACTAAATTCCCTCATTCCTTCCGGCCATCAGAGCCGTCTGCAAACGAGCTTAGATTATTTGTATAGCTTAAAGACACCGGACAGTAACTAATAATTTGCAGTCATTATTTTCGTTTAAATTCTGGACCGAACTAAAACGAACCCATTAGAAGCATGCAGGCTGATTTGAATATTTCCCCTTTGTGGGGTCAGGTGGCTGCTGCTGCTGTTATTGTTGTCGAGCGAGATGGACTTCCGAACGAGGTTCTTTCAATGGCATCGCATCCCGTAAAGACAAGTGGCCTGTTCTCTGTCGAGTCCTCCTCGTTACTGAGAGATGTTCGTCGAGCCGACAAGCGGCCCGGTCAACACGACACCGGGGGCCCCAAGGACCCGGGAGGTCTCTCTCACGTCGGGTCGTCAGAAAAGACTTCTTCATCGAAAAAGCTCGCAAGACCTTAAAGCGCGTGTGGCTTAATACAAAATGGTTTATTAAAACGCGCTGTTGTAGTTTTTAAAGCTTTCCTAATTATTTAATAAATAAACAGTTATTAAATCTACAATCAGTTAAGCGCATTTTTCCTTTTTTTGGACCGTTAAAATGCCTCGTGTCAGAAGATATGACGACGTTGTCGTCGTTTCCCCTCTACGGCCTGCGCCATGACGGACCGCAGGGTCCTCGGTGGGTCGATCGTGGTGTGTGTGTGTGTGCCATCAAGCTCCATCAACTCACGATGGATTTTCCATAAATGTAGTTAGTGATTTCGGCTCTCAAAGAAATGTATCTCAGATAAACGTCAATTATACGAAATGTAAAGGGTTAAAGTGAACGATGAACGGTTAATTGGATAGTAAACGACAAACCCCGAGATGATTCGGGCGAAAAGAACTGCAAGTCTGCCTTTCGTAGGGTTAAAGAGAACCCTGTTTTTCTTTTGCGGAAAATTTGCATAACTATTTCCCCCCCCCGAAAATAAACCAGCCTCACGTGTCGAAATCCGCAGAATTTAGCAGAATAAGCAGCTGAATCCGTGGGTGACACATTAGAACGTTTTATCCAGAGGAAATGATGAAGTGTGAATCACATCAGGCCGACTGGTCTCCCTAACCCTGGCCGACCAGTAAGTGTTCGATAGAAAACCCATCTCCAAGTCCTTGGCGTCTAGCAGAAAGCCAGCTGACTCCTCGTTCATCATTAAACCAGATTTTCTTCCTCTTCTCGAACAGCCTTTGAATACAGATATTTAGGACTCTGCCAATCGCATTTGGACAGAAACAAAGCCGCTTCACGCGATGCTGGACGGAGACCCACCGTCCTGGAGATCGCCTTTCCGATTGTCACGCGATATGGCTCGAAAATCTGTTTGAAATATAATAATTAGCAGTCAAAAACAAACAGTTTAACTGAAAAAATATTTTATCATTCGAGAGACTCTCTCTCTCTCTCTCTCTCTCTCTCTATATATATATATATAGGTATTATAATCTAAGGATAATTTACAAGTATTTAATTTTGTTGTTGTTTTCTTCAATAAATCAGAACTTCGCTGGAGAGCAGACCCAGCCTCGCTTTGGACGCTATTGAACTGTACGTCAGCCATCACATTTCCTCTCGTTTTCCCTCAGCATCCCATCAGATCATTTCACCTCCGCCTTTGGAATCATCTTTTATTAGATCCGAGAACTTATGCGTTTTACCGTCTCTTAAATTTAAATGCTTTGATCTAAAACAATAAATCCGTTCGTTCCTCGGTCAGCAGCCGATGAGGCCATTCTGGTGTATCTCATGACGATTTTCACAAGAATGGAAGAATTCTTTATTGAGAAATCCAGGTTTGAGTCTGGGATAAAGCACCGTAAGAGCACCTGTATATAGAGCTCTCTACTGTTGTTACTTGGGTGTTGTTTTTTTTATTCTTTGAGACGGATAAATCGTAGTGTGCGCAAGTTGTGAGAACCCGACTGGCCAGCTTCCTCCCTAAATCTGGTCAGATGAGGATGTCATTCGGACGGTGCGAGTTAGACTGGAGCGCCACAAAATCCTGGTTGCTTACCTTTCCGACTTGAACCTCAGGTGCAAGCCACCGATTTTCGATTAAAATGTGGTGCTTTGCCACGCAGGTTACAGGCGCTTTAAATTAAAGAGAGCGAAAGATAATCTGTCAAAACTTGTTTGTTCAATGCAAAAGAAAAATCCATATACTTTGTACTTATCTGTAAAACGTCTCCTGCCCAGGACATTTTATTTAAAAATAAACAACCAAACCTTGTTCGTCTCTTTCTGTTACACGGAGCCGCATTTTGAAATAATCTTGGAGTACCCCATCTCGTAAAAGTCACACTACATCTACGGCTATATATTTTTCTTTTTTACTATTTCAGATAACTGACAACATGCAGCGAGCTCAAATGACGTGTAGTACAGCTGATGTAAAACGTGAGGTTCCTTCAAACCACCGTCCTGGAAATACTCGAGAAGTCTGCCGGATCTACTGAACAGTGGGAAATCTATTCCACCAGCTTTGGGTGGGATAGCCACAAGTTTTCTCGAAAGTCTGTATTTAAAAACTGGATGACATAGTATTTGGACCTGATCGCTCTCGAAATATAAAGAAATTTGATGTAGAAAAATATGGTAAACATTTTAAAACAATTGTGGGTTCTTTTGAGGGATCTCCCTTTTTTTCTCCATTAATTCTAATAAACCAGAAAGTGATGTATTAGCCGTAGATTCCGATTATAATCTGATACAGACTGGAACTATTGGCACAAAGTTCGTACACATTTTGATTTGTTTGCTTGCAGTCTCGTCTTGGATTTATACAATAATGATCTAACTGATCAGACATTTGAGATCTAAAATATGTTTAAAATTGCTAAAGTATAAAAGAAGAATTCTAATTATTTTAAGCTTATCCAATAATAAATTGGAAGTTGTCGACGAAAAAGTAAATGGAAGATTTGGCTATTGTTCCTAGTGAGATAAATGAGGTAAAACCAAGATTTTTAAAGAAAAATTCGAAATTACGAAGAGTCAGAGGTGAGACAAAAATAAGAACTAAATTTGTCCGCGTGTTAGTAGTAATTTTCCTGTCTCGTTTTTATGTGGAGCTACATTTGTCTACTTAGTCTCCACTTACGATGGCAGTAAGCTCCAGTTGTGTGCTCGGTTTAGCATCTTCTATAATAACAAAATTATCAGAAAATCGAAGATAAAAAATGAAAAAAAAATTCTAAAAAGTTATACTGTTGATTATATAAATTTCATATAATGGGTCTAAGAAAAACTGTTTTAAAAACATGAATCTTGTAAATAACCAGCAAAGCTGCCAATAATTTTAAATGATTAAATGAGAATTAAGGAGGATCAGTATCTTCTAATTTGAACACCAAATGTTTTAAAATGAGAGGATGCGATTATAAATAACTGGAGATTTAAATTTAGATATAGTAGAACTTTAAATATTAATAATTCTGTTAGTATTTGTTAACTCATTTTTAAAAAAAAAGAATTATGTAGATAAATTAGTAAACATTGGATAGAATGAGACTCCGGAATTAATCGTAATTATTAATTTAAATACATTTAAAGCGTTTTACGGGAATTATAATCAGATTTCCAGTACTACATCGCCTCGGGGAGGTGATAATCAGTGTACGGAGGTGAAAGTACAGCGGCTCATTCGGTAACGAACTCTAAATACTTTAAATGGAGGAAATGCTATTTTAAAGTTTATATAAAATAAGCAGACGTTGGGTTGGTGGTGTGAAATTTAAAGGCTTCACGAAAGGATGGGAGAAATTTACCGCAACACAGAAAAGTCACGAGTTTAATAAGTCGGTCGAGAAGTGACAGCGCGCACCTGTTCCCGGACCTACAGTTAACTCATAAATAAATAAGTCTGAACAGCGAGAAAACTGCGGTTTTAGCTGCGCCGAGGTCAGAGATCTTAATTATTTTAAAGGATATAAAATATGTTGTTACCACATCTTTTAAAATTCGAAGCTATAGTCTTTTCGCTTTTGATTAGCGGCACTAAAACCATTCAAAATAAGCAGAAAGGCATCAGCAGGTACTTCAGTGAGTTATTTGGAGATATTAATTGTGTGGCGTCGCTAGAGAGCTCGGCTCGCTGGTTATGGACATTTATTTTAAAGCGACTGGCTGTACACGCACGCGCTCCACATCTACACTGACGCACAAAAGTTTAAGGTCGATGGCAGCACAAACATAAACTGAAGCAGTTTCTTGACCGTTTACGTAACGCAGACATCAACATAACAGGCAGTTTTTGTTTTTTTTTAATTATAACAGAATTTTAAAACTAACAACAACAGAAAAAAGGTTAAGACCATTTCGGTGTCTTTCTTTTTTTTTTTCGGACAACTAATTTAAAAATGCAGCCATCTAATGG
>JACATO010000942.1:0-105000 GCA_018389105.1 Nautilus pompilius | reverse complement strand
CAGGGATCACCTGTCACACATCATGTGGTCAAACTAATTTGCACCTGCAGCTCAGGTTAGGCCCAAATTTGAAAACGTTTATAGATCCTAATAAATATATTTAGTGACAGCTAATTGTGCTTGGAGCTAACAGTAAATATTTCGACTGGTACATTGATTGCTGGACTGGTTGTGAGGTTCTGGTGATCCACGATCCATTTATCACGGTGAACACGCGCATAAACCGTACGAGCGGATTTTCTTCGACCGCTTCGAACTTTTCGTCTGGTATCGATCTCTCTCTCCCAGTCAATCGTGTGAGTGGAAAATTCGATTTTTTTGGTCTCTTACAGCGTTCATGTGTGAAGCAAAATCACAGAAACAACGAACAGTTAGAGTGAGGAATATATCTCTAAAGAAGCAACAAAAACGCACGTGATATGTAATTCTTAATACAATACCGTGCAAACGTCATGAGCACCCATAACATTTTTTAGAAGTACTTTTGCTAAATGATCATAAATTACAGATCATTAATAATAAAAAGTACATAATCACAGACAGACATAACACGTAAAAAGTGATTTAGGGAAACCGTTAGTTTGTATTAACTACCTAAAAATCTTTGCTAAGACTTATTATACAGCACCAGAGACTCCTCTTTTTCTTTTCGAGAAAATCTAATCAAGATAGAGATCCTTGGCAGAAGCTGGTGGCAGGTCGCACATCGCTGCGCGTTGCGCACGAATAGGTGGTGGGGGCTGCTGGATTAGTTAAAAAAACAGAACGTGTATAAATTTTCCTATCTCCTGTCGCCCAAATAAACAATATCGAACTATTCTGCCTCTTTGATAAGAAGTCGTTAGGTTCAGCGTTCGCACTAATTTTACGCCAGTAGGGGAAAGTGGTTCTTTAATTGATTGATCTTTGACGAGGAATCCTCGCAGTTCGGCTCTTTTACGAATCATATAGCAGCCCCTCCGCCCTTTCTCCAGTCGGCCTCAGCAGCTCTGTCGACGTCGTGCTGCCTACATCAGCTGAGTAAGTAAACGATGCGGGTGGTTGGTCGGGTAACTGGCTGACATCTGTTCCCACCCTCTAGAAGGCTAACCCTGCCAACCGGTAACTAAACAATGGAGTCGAAGCCTTTACCGAGCGGCAGACATAAGCACCGAAAAATTGTTCTAACAAAAAGGAAAGGCGTTAACCATCGTTCTCTATCTATGTATGGATGTGAGCGCGCACAGAAGAATTTAGACCTGAATGCTCGCTGTGGCCAAGTGGAAGCAGGTGCTTGTCGATTTCTCTGATATCGACGAGGCGCGTGCTATCGTACCGGGTGGGCGGGCGGTGGTCAGAACGTCGCACGTGTCGCTAGCACCAGCCGTGACCATCTCGATGAGGCGTAACATTCGTGGGTTTGTTTGCTCCCTCTCTTGACGTTGAAGCCTTTCCACGAGGACCTATTGATTTCCCTTTATCTTTCCCGACATTCTCGGCTCGTGTTTCTTGCGTTTTCAAAGTCCACCCGGCCTGCTGTCGTCTGAGAACGAGGAGCAGCTACCGGACCTAGTAATTCAGACCTTCGGAAGTATTCGAAATAAGTAATTAATTATTAATAAAACCAGTAAAATCAATAAATCGATAAATAAACAATTTTCTTTTTTAAGTGCGAAGTTTTAAGTGGAGAGGATGCAGAAATGTCCCCAGGGTGCGGCGCAGGGTTCTGTCCTGACTCCTCTATTTTTGCAGAGGCGAGTAGCGTTTGACTCCGAAGTGAACGGTCAGAGCTGGTGCGATCCGTCTTCAGATAAACCTGTCGGTAGAATGGAAGATTAAATTTAATACGAGAAATAAGTTTATTTAAATAGAAAAAAAAAATTGCAGCTTTATATGGAGGAAACTTGAGGCAGAAACAGATTCAGACGATTTCGGGGGAACTTAACAGCGAAAAGAGCAGAATATCCGCGCTTTTACTAAAATTAACAGGGTGGCGGAAGTAATTAACCAGATCGTAAACATGAAAGCACCGACAGTTTGCCGAAGACATTGGTTCGTCTGCTGTGGATATTTAATGAAGTAACAGCTACTGAGAAACTCTAAATGGCTGTCGGGGAGCCTCGACCCGTAAAGACCTACCGAACGATACAGATTTAATTTAGCAATTTAAAATACTAGAGGACAGCGTTTATAAAACCTAGTGTGAGGCGCACCAGACGTATGAACGAACGTTCTTTATTGTTACCTCACTTTCTGATCTTGCTCAGAAAATTTCCTTTTGTTATTTATTTAAACTTTTAGGACGAATAAAATCAGTCGTTTCGGGAAAAAAAATAATAATAGCTTGAAGATTGGGCCACTGTACCTATCTTCTCCTTTAGTAAGTAATAATAAACATATCCTACCATTCGGTAGGCACATCTGTGTAAATCCCCCCCCCCATATCGTTTATTTTTTTCAAATAGCCAATCTGAGATCAGAAGCAAATAGAATAGTACAAAAGTTGATGTATTTATGCGTTTGGGTGAGATGAACCAAGCTGGCTGGCTACGCAGGTAGAGTCGGCTTGTTTCACGCCAGCCGGATCCACGTGTTAGTAGTATGCACTTTGTTTATCGATGGCCGCTGGTTCAAACTGCCACACCTCCTGCCGGCGCTCGCTTCAAACTCTGCTGTTGCTGACAGCCAGAAAACACTGCTTCGATCACTGCAGCTACACAGGCAGCTCAGTAGATAAGTTCACAGCCTCCATGTGCTTCATGTTTGTTGCTTCCTTTTCTTACCTATGAAATCAGAATTCCACAAACGAATTCTATGCAGGAGTATTGGATAGTCTAGAGGAAATTCCTGAATTTAGAAATAACCCATAGCTACAGGATACCAGTGTTTTGGGAAAGAAGATTAAGTAGGGGTGTCTGCTTGTGTCCTTGCGGAAAATATAGGAACTAGATATTCAAAACGTTAAAGCGAATCGGGTTAGAAGCTTTCCTCGAGCTCCATGCTGGTCAGAAGCCGTCGATCGTGTATCTTTGGTACTCTCTGCTACTTTTCAGGCAAACCCTGGGCTCCTCACACTGCGCTCAGTTTGAACAAAATTTATTGGTTGTGTTTAAATCCAGGTTTGTAGCAGATCAAGCAAAGAAGTCGGCAGATTTCCCTGTAGATAATACAGATGCACGGTAAGATCTGGTGTTGTCATCCGTAAATACTGGTACTGGCAATAAACAATTTATCGCCAGACGAGGGACAAGGATAGGCCCAAGAATGTTTCACGGGACCTGCTGGCATTTGAGGTTTCAGATATGATAACATATTTTACACCATGACGGATCCCCCAACTACAAACAAGTCCTACACTTGTTCCTGTGTCGCCAAGCTCTAGTTCGGCAGGCACAAGTAAGAAGGAGACTCCACTGGATTGAATCTGTACCTGTCTGTTGGTTCTGCATAGTTCTCAGATCAGTGGCATTGACGAATAATTGTTTATTTTCTCTGGTGATCGTTTTATTGGGACTTTTACATCCCCCGATCTATGAACAGGTGCGCTGTGAACTCAGAATTCAACAGCAAGACGACCGATGACGAAATGTCTCCCTAGGTCTCTGCAGGAAAACCTATTTTTTTATTCTGATTATCTGCTATCTCTATGATACTTCGTGGCGTATATGTACCATACTTTTACACAATGTCAGTTTTAAGAATGAAACAAATCAAATTTATATTATTTAGTGCCACGGTAATCGATGCTTATTTTTTGAAAGCCAATCCTACGTGCACGCGCTGGCCTGTGGCAGAGCGAGCGACACAGCCGAAGTCTGGACCAGGTGCTTGACTTATGCTGTGGTTTATACCTCTCCCAGCCATGTTAGTCTGGCTAAATGGCCGCATCTACCAAAATTTGCATGCGGATAGCCAGAGACACCACAGCAGCGTGTCCACACCTACCTGGCTCCAACAGGAATAAATCGCTTTAAATGCTCTTTTCAGCCGTCATCTCAGACAAGACTCTTGAGTATATGTGGCGTGTTCTTCTCCGATGAGTCCAGACTTTAGGAATAGTCTGGGGTTGCTAGCCAAGAGTTCCGACCCCGCGGTCAAGTGCGGAAGTGGTGGGTGGTTCGTGGTATCAGTCACAATCCGGCCGATCTACCAGTGCACCAACAAGGCTTACTAAGAATTGGTGCCCATTTTAAAGGGAGGGTGGAGCTATATCTGGACTCAGCTGTGTAATGAATCTGATCAAACATCTGAATCGCCAGCTGATAGCAGCCCATCCAGGTCCCGCCAACACGCTGGAATTCCAGAACATGGACGGACGAAGGAGAGAAAGGCGTACTGCGGCATTTCCTGCATATCCGATGGAGTCATCAGTAACTTGACTGTGACAGCAGTTTACGATTTCGGCGGCATAAAACAACAAGCAACAGCAAACAAACTCTGGAGAATGGCGGATAAAGAAGGGAATTGCGCCGGTAAATTACTAACAGATTTTCTGTTTCCGAAGTTTTTTTTTTTTTTTTGAACTAAACGGTTAGGTAGGAAACCTGACTTTGCGATAACAAGACGTCTTAAGTGGAAGAAGGCTGCAGGAGAAGATGGAAAAGGTGTGGGCGGTGATGACCAGCCCAAGCTGTCCGAGGAGCGGAATAGGCTCCCCGTTAGGCTGTATCATAAACATGCAACAGTTTTTTTTTTAAAACAAGAGACAGAGAGGAGAGAGAGAGAGAGGAGAGAGAGAGAGAGAGAGCGAGAGATGAGAGATGGAGAGAGAGAGATGAGAGAGAGAGAGTGGAGAGAAGATGGATGAGTTGAGAGAGCGAGGAGAGAGTGAGAGAGAGAGAGAGAGAGCGATGAGAGAGAGAGAGCGGAGAGACGAGAGGAGAGCGAGGGAGAGAGAGAGAGGAGAGAGCGAGGAGATGAGAGAGGAGAGAGAGAGAGAGAGAGGAGAGAAGAGAGATAGAGGGAGCGCGCGAGAGAGAGAGAGAGAGATGGAGAGAGAGAGAGAGGATAGAGAGAGAGGAGAGAGAGAGAGTGGAGAGAAGAGGAGAAAAAATCAGTTGTTGATTATCTTTCTTCAAGGTGAATAAAACGGTGGAACGATTTTTATTTGCACAGTAAGTTTATCTTCCTTCTGTAAAAGGCCGCCTCTTTAAACTTCTTGTTTTTCTTCCCACAAGTTTGGGGGAAAGTTAGCTCGCGGCTCTGTCAAAACCGAAGCTGGACGCTGATGGACTGGGTGCTGATGTTCAAAGTTAAGCAATCAGCGACCGGAGGCGTCACCCTGTTACCCCGCAGCCCAAGCCAGGCAGTCGGGCAGATCGCCCCGTTTACACTGTAAGTCCGACCATTGTCTTATCCGCTTACTCTTTACGGTCCACTGAACAACGCAAAGCTGAAACAGGTGCAGTGACTGAGATTTTAAAAGAATTAGAAGGGTGGGATTGTGCTGGAACAAGTGCGAGAACAGGGCTGGAAGTGAGAGAGTCTGGCTTCAGCGCCCTGCTACTGATTCCCGGCCTCTCAGAAAAAAACAAGCAAACGCTGTTATTTCATATGTCATTTTCTCAAATGTAAGAAAGTTTTTATTACTATCCGCCGTATTTACGTAGCCTGTTCTCCCATTGTAAATTAGAAGACAAACGGCTTCTAGATTAAGGGCTACGCGGTTTGTCGGGGCCCATGGAGCTACCGATTCTGTTGGATCACCAATTCTCGCCCATAAATGGAAAACAAACAATCGCCGATTGTCTACGCACCCTCGGTGGACAGGAGGCGTGCTTAAGTATTCTACGTAGGGGCTTCTTGTTTAATGGGATAGAAAGTCTACCGTAATTTATGAAGCTGTTGATGCTAAGAGTGGGCGCTGTGTTTGACTGACGGTCGTTCTAAGGGTGTGATGTGTCACCAGCGGTGAGTGAGGTCGTTCTAAACGTGTGATGTGCCACCAGCGGTGAGTGAGGTCGTTCTAAACGTGTGATGTGTCACCAGCGGTGAGTGACGGTCGTTCTAAACGTGTGATGTGCCACCAGCGGTGAGTGACGGTCGTTATAAGAGTGTGATGTGCCACCAGCGGTGAGTGACGGTCGTTATAAGCGTGTGATGTGCCACCAGCGGTGAGTGAGGTCGTTCTAAACGTGTGATGTGTCACCAGCGGTGAGTGACGGTCGTTCTAAACGTGTGATGTGCCACCAGCGGTGAGTGACGGTCGTTATAAGAGTGTGATGTGCCACCAGCGGTGAGTGACGGTCGTTATAAGCGTGTGATGTGTCACCAGCGGTGAGTGACGGTCGTTCTAAGCGTGTGATGTGCCACCAGCGGTGAGTGAGGTCGTTCTAAACGTGTGATGTGTCACCAGCGGTGAGTGACGGTCGTTCTAAACGTGTGATGTGCCACCAGCGGTGAGTGACGGTCGTTATAAGAGTGTGATGTGCCACCAGCGGTGAGTGACGGTCGTTATAAGCGTGTGATGTGTCACCAGCGGTGAGTGACGGTCGTTCTAAGCGTGTTATGTGCCACCAGCGGTGAGTGACGGTCGTTCTAAGCGTGTGATGTGTCACCAGCGGTGAGTGACGGTCGTTCTAAGCGTGTGATGTGTCATCAGCGGTGAGTGACGGTCGTTATAAGAGTGTGATGTGTCATCAGCGGTGAGTGACGGTCGTTATAAGAGTGTGATGTGTCATCAGCGGTGAGTGACGGTCGTTATAAGAGTGTGATGTGTCATCAGCGGTGAGTGACGGTCGTTATAAGACTGTGATGTGCCACCAGCGGTGAGTGACGGTCGTTATAAGAGTGTGATGTGTCATCAGCGGTGAGTGACGGTCGTTATAAGAGTGTGATGTGTCATCAGCGGTGAGTGACGGTCGTTATAAGAGTGTGATGTGCCACCAGCGGTGAGTGACGGTCGTTATAAGAGTGTGATGTGTCATCAGCGGTGAGTGACGGTCGTTATAAGAGTGTGATGTGTCATCAGCGGTGAGTGACGGTCGTTATAAGAGTGTGATGTGCCACCAGCGGTGAGTGACGGTCGTTCTAAGCGTGTGATGTGTCATCAGCGGTGAGTGACGGTCGTTATAAGAGTGTGATGTGTCATCAGCGGTGAGTGACGGTCGTTATAAGAGTGTGATGTGTCATCAGCGGTGAGTGACGGTCGTTATAAGAGTGTGATGTGTCATCAGCGGTGAATGACGGTCGTTATAAGACTGTGATGTGCCACCAGCGGTGAGTGACGGTCGTTATAAGAGTGTGATGTGTCATCAGCGGTGAGTGACGGTCGTTATAAGAGTGTGATGTGTCATCAGCGGTGAGTGACGGTCGTTCTAAGCGTGTGATGTGTCACCAGCGGTGTTTATTTTCACGTAACCTAAGATGGCAGTCACCATCGGCTGCAGGAACAATACCTAAGATTTGCTAATCATCAAATTAGGGATTTAAATTTTAAAAAAAATCATTTTTCGTTTGTTTTTTCTTCTTTCTTGTATGTTTTTGTTTGTTTGTGTTGTTTGGAGGCAGGAAATGGCCAGCAAACTGTTTTTATTTCTACAGTCGGTCTCCGAGCTCCGGACCACGGTCTTTCGTAGCTACTCCGTGTACGGCAGACTCGCGTTTGTTAAAAGAGAACGAAGCAGCTCTCGGAAATACCTGCGGAGACCGGGGGGTGTGTGAGAACTGAGGATGACAAACGGATCTGTCGAAACGTTCCGCCATTGGTAAATTCCTGTAAACAGTCGGCCAACCCGGTGTAAGTTTCAATTCCGGATCTGGTGGAAGTGTTGAGAAAAATGGTTTTTAAAGACTGAAGCAAAAAAGCACAGGATAACTTTGACCCAAAGTTAAATACTGGTAATAACATCCCGGACATCTGGCGATAGGAAAGCTGCTGGTCAGTGGGAAGGGGTCACGCCTCGTCTGTTACTGGAATATTTAGTCGAAATTAAATCAGTTACAAATAGAAAGTTTCACGATTATTTTGTCGCTGTCGTTTTAGGTAAAATTTGTTGGTTCCTTTCAGTGAATGGAGCAAGCAAGGATACGGTTCTTGGGCACTTCGTTTTACGACCTCAGACAAGACGGTTCCTGCGAGGAATGTAAGAAGGGAGAAATGGCTGAACACGCATTATCAAGTTGTGATGTAGTCTTAACATAGGGGACGGTGCAGGGGGCGCCTTTCGAAGGCGGAGGCAAAGAAATTAGGAGAGAAAGTGAAACATGCAAGTCAATTAAGAATTCATCCTCGTTCATGGAACTGAAATAAGGGAAATAACCAAGAAAGGGGTATCCTAACAAAATAGTGATTGAGCAGTGCCGTCTGTTGTGGGATTATTCCCTCAAGACCTGAATCCATCATCTGGTCAAGGAAGAGATGGCAGATTTTGCTAATTGAGTTAACCAGTCTCATGGGAAAACAGAGTAGAAGAGGCGAACGAAAGGTGAGGATTCGTCCCGAGAAATCAAGGTGACAACACTGAAGCGTGCTGTTTCTTATAGAAGTAGGTGCCTGGAAAACTCTGAAAACCATTGATTTCTTATTTAGGCAGAACAAAGCGGCAACAAAACACCCGTGGCGGGGATGAAGAAGTGGGGAGTCTAGCCAAGCCGATGGTCGGCGAGGGACTCATCTTCCCCGCCAGGCCCAGTTTTCCGAGGGTCCCGCGGATGATGGTCCGAAAGCTGTCTACCAGAGATCTTCGAGCGATTTACAGTTCGTTGCTGTTGTTTTTTTAAGAATTAGTTTTTATTTGAAATTTAGTGAAACATTTAGCCATAGAAATTTTAGAATTTCTCGCATGATTAAGACCGAGGATTAAATTTGGCGTTTATGTAAGTAAACTCCTCCTCTCACCCAGCTCCGTCGCCATCATCGGTGCGATGTCATTAAATGATGTTCAGGATGATAGTTATCCGCTTTTAATATCGTTTCTGATTATGTTCAAACGCTCTCCAGGTGCTTTATATCCAACCGAATCTCCCTATTATCATCATGCGGACGGGATGCTGAGGGGAGGGGGAGAGAGAGGAAGAGACGGATCACCCGGAACAACACCATTATTGAATTATTCGTCACTTACGGTACCGCGCGCGAGCGGACTGCGCCATGTAAATGAGATCGCGCAATAAACATCAAGCTAAGTCCCCTGTAATTCGCCGCAGATGTCCCACAAGTGGAGTTTCTCGGTGCAGGAGAGAGAAGGCGAGCAGCCGATCAAAGAGCGGCCTGATTAGAACTCTAAGTGGCTGGGAGAACGAGTCGCGTCCATAAATCTGGACGCGGTGACGTCTCGCGCGTTGACGGGTAACCGGCGGGAAACACGTGAAATCCCTCCGCCGGTCTCTCTCCCTCTCCCCGCCGCGGTCGCCTTAAGAAATTAATGAAAAGGGAAATTCACCGAAACCCTGACAGAGATCCCTTCCGCCTCACCCATGAGTAAAATGCATCATGGGGACCCGCAGAGACCGAACAGGCGAGGCGCGTGGATAGCGGGTGACATACATTTTGTATTACAGAGTTACCTCTCTTGAGGAAAACCCTGTCCTGACGACTTTGAGGTGCGGGGGCATCTCATAAGTTGGTGGAGACAGGGAAGGTGTGAAGCAGGTGAGCAAATAAATGACCTCGGCACAGGTGGAGGTGTTCAGGCTGCAAGCCGGACAAAAGTTACCCGTGCAACCTCTACCGCATCCATCACCAGTAACCTGCAGATTTCTATTATAATTCTTCGCTCTCAGATATGGAAGGAAACTTAAGGGCGAGAAGAAACTATGGCAAGGAGAGAAATCAAGCCATTCCGGTTCCCGAGTCCGGTTTTGAGCCAAATGCACCAGCGCGGAGCTCAACCGAGTCTTCTAAAGTCAGCGCGTGGTCGTTCTGCCGCGAAGAGTCAGAAACAGCATGAGCCTCATCATTTGGCCCTTGTTGATTCGACGGAGCCCTTTGACAGCATCATCAGGAGGGGCTCTTAAAATCCTGGAAAGGGTCTGTTGTCTACCGAAGCTTCTTGACGTAATTCGCTCATTTTACGAGACGATGGCGACCGTTCAAGTTAATGGAGTCGCCCAGGTCTCGCAACTCTATTACCCAGTATATTTTCTCGTTGCTGTTAAGTTCTGTGTTTCCGTTTGGTAAAGACGACGTACATCTCGGCGTAAGAACAGATGGGGAGAGAGAGAGAGCCAGGGCCGCCACGGCAAGACACATTAAAGGAGCTTCTCGTTGCCGACGATGCCGTGTAAGAAATACAAAAACTATAGAGCCGTTTCCAACGGCTCCTGACTATCAGCTTTAAAAAGACAGTTGTCATGGCACAGGGTGCGCCGCCTACCTGTTCCCGTGGTTGCCGACAAGTTCTGCTACCCCAGGCTCACAATGACGGATATCTCACGAGACGGACTTAGCACACTCAATTGTAATTTTTGGTAAGCTGCTGGCGACCCCAGACACGCCTCAGACACCAGATTCCGCGTTCATCAGGCGTGAGCCCGCAGATCTCCGTTGTATGGAAGCGAAACACGAACCGCCTACGCCGGGCATCAACGATATCCATTTTCATTGCACGGACCGTCTTAACATTCGATGGCAAGAGTAAATAAATGTCGCTGAGTTGCTTGTCTTACATACGCTTCACCTTCCAAAAATTACGCTTTTACTGACTTGGCCATGGTCAGTCCTCTATGGCTACGCTTCTAAGACGTCTCCAAGATGGAGATGAGAGCGTCCAGCCAACGTGGAATAGTGAGAAGATCTGACCGTAAATCGCTCACTATGGAGATCGACCCTCCCTCGGCGCGTAAAGGATGGATCTGTTACAGGGAGCGAGAGAAAAAAAAGAGATCGCTCCGTAACTGTCAGGGCACCGCTTTTGATCAACATCGGGATATGAGAACGACACCGAAGAAGCTACAAGAAAACTATCAAAAAGCACCGACATAGAGCACCGATGCTAATTACGACAACAAATTGTGAGACTAACTAACTACAACTGATTTTCATGACAAAACAGATTCGATAATGAATTGGTTCTAATTACATAAATGAGGAATATGATAAATACTAAAACACAATTAAACTAAGGGAATTAGAAGACAAATTAATATTGGGCGGGTAATTCTGTTGTACCTCTACTCGGTGCCCCGTTCGTTTTCTCAACCAACATTTCGTCAAATATTTCGTATGCAAAGTTGTACAAACATTGACAATGGTTACCGAGAGACTTCGGAGCTCATTAAAAAATCTTGGTGTTCATTTAGTCTCCTTCCTCATCCAGGACCCTCGGATGGCCAAGTCAATTGTTTAAGTACTCCTTGGGTTTCGTTAGATTCGCGTTAACCAATAACAAACTCACTTGTGTTATAGACGTTCAGGTGAAACCCGGCTGAAGTAGCACACCTGTAATAATATCAGGCTCCCGGGTTTCACCTGAACACCCTTAGTGCGTTTTTGATTGCTGTCCTACCAGAATACAAAGCAAGGCTAATTAGATCACGTGTATTGAGTAAGGTGGAATGAATAATAATTTACTTATTCCTTACTTATTTACTCATATCTATTCCTTCAATACGTTTGACCATTTTTCCAACCTCATTCACAGATATACGCAGACAGCCTACCATAGCACTTGCTTATATATCTTTCGAGAATTGGTCTTTAAGCGAACTCTTTTCTTCTTGCATGACAATCAACGAGAAACAATACACTTGGCAGTCTTTGACACTCCATTGCTGGCAATTTCTTGCCCTGGTCCAACTCATCATCTTGTTTTCTTGTCGTAGCGATGGATTCTTCAATTCCACCCTTCTGTTGAGACCAAACTTAGAGCAACAACTTTTTTATTTGTGCTCTTGGGAAAAGTTTATTTGCAAGTTTTCCCATGCTCTCTTTCCTGTTGTCTCTTTGACTTAGTAACTTTGGTGGTCTTTCCTCGCCATTAAGCCTGTCTTTCTTTCACAGCCCTTTGTTGTTAATCAGGCCTTCCCTATATTTCTTCAGAGACTACACCGCTGGAAGCTCGACAGTTATTTGCAGCACAGTTATATTTAAAGCCTTTGCGCGGAAAATATTCATCTGCCTTCTACTCTTCTATTGTTCCTGTGTTTGAACCTGTGGTGTACTATATTATTTCTAGGGTTAATTAGAATTTTCGCTTCTTTTCTTTTTTGTTGTTTGCAAGTTAGTCGTTAGTTAGTTTCCTAACTCGTGTTGGCACTGTATATAATGTGCGTGCGTGTGTTCTCTTTCTTAAGAGAGCAGATTTTACGCTGCTCAGCATCGTTAGGCTCTTAACTGGCATCTTTATGTAGACCCCAAGCCTCTGACACAGCAGTAACCGACGCTCCTCTAACGATTATCGCCCTTGGCGAGGGGTTCTCGGTACTCGCATTATCTGACACTTGTTTACAAAAAGAAGTCCGCTGTCCTCTTTCCACGAAAAAAAAATCTGTTGGATCTCTCTCATATCTCATGCAATATTGGAAACATTTCATCTGTCGTAAAACAATAAACAAAGCTGAGCATTTGGGGGGGGTTCTTGAAACTGATTGGTGTCGCCATCTGCTGTTAATTGCGCTCTGAATTCTGCTACATGTGGGGGGGTCCGAGTATCGTGGTTTTGCGATTAGCCACCTATTATAAAAGCGGCGAACTAAAACTAACTCCCTGATTAGCGAAGCACATGGTGATATGACTTGGAAATAAAACGGATTATTCCCGTAAATGAGCTCTGTGAATGCCGGATATTTTTCTGATTGGTTCCAAGATATAGTTGGCTGGTCTTCACCGTTCGGCCTTGAGAGTCACGTGATCTGCATAGGTGTGTGTGTGTGTGGCTTGTGGAAGTTTATGGTACCGACTTCACTGCAATCCACGAATAAGCCGCCGGAGGCCACATTGTTTTTCCAGATGATGTGAAATTTGTGCACCAGCCCGGGGAAAGGAGATCTCTGGCATGGGTCCGTCCGTTTTCTGATGGCAGTCTCATATTTCAGCTTATTGGCTTTGGTTTTCTGGGGGAAATGAAGCACGGACCACAATGGCAGAACAGAAAGATTTGTAACTTATTAACACTCAGGCTACAGAAGGAAGGCCGTCGTTGTAAGTGTAACTCCATCGCTAGCTTGGTGTGCGCTGCCGAAGCTTCTCCAGGTAAAGAGATTTCGTGTGAGTGTCTGCGCCAGGAACCGTTTGAAGTAGAAGTTATTAATGTACGTTTGTGTAATGAAACCTTGTATTAATCAACAACAACAACAATAATAAGCAAGCAAGATGATTGATATTTTTTATATTACATAGGAAACAATCACTTAAAATAACTAGATAATAATGTGCTAAAAAGAAATTAGTTATAATAAATTCTCTAAATTTCGTGTATAATACACTTAGAGTGAGAGTGACTCACTGGGAGATTATTTTCAAATTTCAGAAATTATTGCCATATGGTCACACACGTGATTCTATCCAGAATAAGATGTTGTGGGGAAACATGCAACTGCTAAGGGGTAACAGGGTCTTTATTTTGTTTTATCTGTATTCTTAGAATGCCGCTGGTAGTTTCCATCCCAAGAGGGTCCGCCCATCTGTTAGTATGTGGGTGACGTGTGAATAAGATCTCTGCAGATGGTATTCCATCTGATCACTTGAGTACCTATAGCTGCAATTTTGGATAATATCATTTGTAGTCAGACAACCCACTTAAAGCAAAAATCTGTTTGTGACGTCAGTTTAAGATACGAAGAAGAAAGATGGCGAACGGCGCTTGGGAAAGTTTGAAACCTCGTAACAAACAAAAATTGATGCGCACATCAGATTGATTTACAATTTAAAGAAGTCGTTTGGAAACATAAAAATAAATGCTTTACATTTTCCGGTATAGTTACACCCCATCTCCTTACCAAGAAAAACAAAAATGCTCTAGAAACAAAAGATTAGACTTTCACTCTTTAAATATATCGTGGTTGCATTCTTTACTTGATCCCTTTTATCTACCCCTTATTAGAGTTTTTCATATATAAATACGGATTTGACAGATAAATAAACTTAAAGCTTTACAAAAATAATTCAAATGTTTACTTTGCTAATTTATGAAATATTTTCTAGTTTCATTTTTAAAGATGTGCCTGCTGGCGGTTCTTATTTCTTATTATGAGTAGTAAAATGACAATACAGCTTTAACAAAGTTTGTTTTTCTTTAAATTACTAATAAAAGTTGACCATAAGTTTTAAAAAAAAGTTCTTCTTTTGTACTTATATTAAAGAAAAATACATCTTTAATTAAAGGTCTTTTTGAATTACTATTTTGATTACAACTTTAAAATTCTACTGTAGATTTACATTCCGTCCGCGTTTTCGTCTTCTCGCCTGTAAATCGGCGACTTTTGAAGATTCGGGAAGCTATTTACGAGGCTCCAGGGCACTGGTCACTTGGGCAGGGGCTTCCACCGACTTCCGGACACACATCGCGGCCTCTGAGCGAGTAGATCATTTGCTGAGCCAGAGTGGATGTCGAGTCCTGGCGAATGATCTCCGGCATCCCATTCAATAAAGTAACACAAGATTGCGGCTACCGCGTTTCTCTCTCCATCTTTTGGGATAATAAAAAAAAAAACAAAACGGAAGGGGGAAAAACACAGAGACCTACTATCCTTGAAGGTGTTGTCCATTGGGACGGATAAAAATATAAAAATACGCCGACACATTCTGGCCCACAGACAAACGGGCGCCTGAGAGGTGAGATGCCAACAAAAATTCAAACTCACGCTATTAAAATTTGTTCCTGTTGTTGTTTTATCTTCCTTTCTTACTATCGAAGCATCTCATTGGCAGCCACCAGCCTCCACACGAGGGAGCAGCTTTCCTCATACTATCTAGGGTTCTTTAATTCCTCCGTTTGTTATAATTTTTTTGAGAGAAAAATTGTCTGTGCGCGCGTAGTACGGACTGGAGTGTTCAGATGATTCGTTACTTCCTGTCTATTATTGCCTACTTACTACTTAAAAAGGAGGGAGAGATGGAGAGATAGAGAGAGAGAAAGAGAGAGAGAGATGATGATGATGAGAGAGAGAGATGGGTGAGAGAGAGAGAGAGAGAGAGAGAGAGAGAGAGAGAGAGAGAGAGAGAGAGAGAGAGAGAGAGAGAGAGTGCGCGTGCGCGTTACATATTTAAATTAAATTTCCCTGGCTGAGAGGATTATCTTTACCATTTTATAAACATCCTGAATATCCACCATCTCAAAGTTCATCGCCAAAAAAAGTTTGAATTTAAGTAAAATTAAAGTGAAAACAAAGCGATAGGAGGACGTAGAAAGAACAACGGAATCAGGGCTGATTTTAAAATTGAAAAAGATTTTTTGCATAACGAAGTTTTTTTAAAAATTATTTTGTGTTAATCTACCATTCTCTCTCTCTCCCCCTCTTGTATTTCTCTTTGATTTTTAAATTAAGAATTATTAAATAATTTAGAAAATAAGCACGCTTAGGTGAACCAAACAATATTAGATGCCTACATGTCATGTATTTATCATTGATGTTCGATGATGGAGCCAAATACTGCTATTTATTTCTCTCTCTCTCTCCCTACTTCTCGGGAAGAAACAGCAGTAATTCAGTGACAGTAAGTAATCAGTAAGGTGAGAGGAAGAAGCTAAATAGACCCTTTACTTTCTTAAACAAGGAGTGGGGGGACCTCTACTTAGCACTTTGGGAAGAAGAGAAAAGCAGATTAAAATCCGTTGCCGTCAAGTAATCCAATAGAAGGACACGCCGACGTACTTAAAGCTGACGTCTATGTAAGATATCGCATGCGAATCTCTGACTAAAGCCCACAGTAGCCACCCCACCAAGCCACATGTATGAATGTAATCAAATACATGTCACAGAGTTTCTAAATAAATTTTCTCGTATCGATGCTGTGCTACAAGAACCGAGCGTTAAAGTGCGGCTCACCTGGGAGAACTTGTTCTTTTACTGGCGACCATTATTACGGGAACGATACTCGCTGGTGATGAAAGAAAAAGAACAACGTACCTTTGGCCATTCGCTGCCCAGGTATCATCTGACACAACTCGCTTTCCAGCGCCAGCCCTGAAGTCATGTTCCGTTTCTATTAATTCTCGTTCATTAGTCCACCGCGTTGCCAGCGGCTCGAGTGCTACCTTCCGCCTTTTGTTGGGTTCTAATTAAAGCAAATCTGCTAATGAATACGCTTACTTCACCCTATAGCTAAAAACAGGAGCAAAGGTAACTTTCTCCATTCCTTTTAAGGCGATTCCGGTGTATTCAGACGTGCCTGGGTAACATCAGAGCTCTCCTGTCAAAAAACGCCAAAGAAACTCTGAGCGGATTTCGGATGTGTGCTGAGTTTCATCCCCTCTATGCTCTCACTTAAAGGGGATTTAAAAAGTCCCACCCAAAATGAGGGGACGGCCTCCATCATCGACACGCCAGTGTTCAGTTAATTAGCTCTTATGCACATCTCGTAATTCGATAGAAACCGAATCACGAAGAGTAGGTGCACACGTAAAGACCGTCAACTCAGCATCTTCGGTACAGTGGACGGAGGCCCATTATGTCTGCTACTGCACGTCGTTCGTGAAGCCGTCAACCGGGCGCTAAGTTTTATATCTTACGGTAGAATAAAATTGAGAAACTTACGTTCGCAGCCGTATGACCCGGAACAGACCCCGCAGGCTTCCTGATACCCAGCCCTTTCAGATGTGGGAGGAAACTTGCTGGTAAAGAAGAGGGAGTAGAAATTATTCCAGGGAGTACGCCGCCTGACTGAGCCTGTACAGAGGAGAGTCGAACTCGAGCCCTCAACCTCATCAGTCCAGTAGACAGCGCAGCCAGAGAAACAAAGAAAGAACGAAGAACCGATATTTTGGGTTGGGCTGGCAACTGAACTGTTCATAGTTTTACATGCATCCGCGAATGTCTTTAAGACGCTTTCCAGATGAATCCTAGTTCTCATTCGCTTTATTTGTACATTAAAAAACAAACAAACTGTGTTTTATTATTCTCGGATCTCTTTTAGACAAGTGTAAATAACTAGGACTGCGATAAAGACAGAGAGAAGAAAGTCAGTCTGATGTAGAACAGTGTTCCCCCAAATTCCACGAAATGATGGAGAGTCGTCGAAGTTTCGATATTGCCGCTTGCCTCTCTTCAGAAGTTTCTTGTTGCTGTTGTTCTTATTTAGTCGATTCCCTAAAGGTTGTCGCAAAACCTTTATTTTGCGCGATATTTCGCACCTGAAAGCAAAACTTTGTAACTTTTTGGAAATAAAAGATTTTCCTCTGTAATCTTTAATCTAAATTCCTCCCTTCCCCTCTAGCGCTTCTTTGTGCGACTCGCTCTTCTCCATCAGATGGTTCCGGAGCGAGAAACCTCGCTGACAGTTTACATCGCGAAGACTGTAAAGTTACTGTACAGCAGTCTCTCGTCTCTTGTGTACGGGATACGTAAAATCTTAACGACAAATTGAATGATTAGGCTTCGGTGGTGATTTCTGGGCTACCCCGAGGCTCCATTAGTGGTAGTTTTCCTCACCTGGAATAATCTGTGCAGCCGTCGAGTGGGTATTTAAGAGAGGATGTTCGTGCCGAGAGATCCGGCATAGATTAACAAGATGTCTCCAGGCGTGCTGAACGGTTAAGGATGTCAGACATACGAAAATCTGAAATGTACATAATAATCGCGTGTGTTTAGCGACTGGTCAGTTTCCTGGTCGTCTACACTTGGAAACAGTGAGAGAGTCTCGGCATAAACAGCTGAGGTGTAAGGGCGTTAGAGTGCGCGCTTCTCTTATATATATTTTTGTTAACTGTAGAAATGTAAATAAAAGAGGTAAGTTACTAGCGGTACCTGTTCGATACTGATGGCGAAAACCAATTTTAAAAGCATTATTTCTTTTTTCCTTGGGGGCGTTGTGGCTTCTTGTCGCCGTTAGCAGTTCCGGCAAACTACCTGTAAGTGGAGAACAGAGGAGGGAGACTTTATTTAGCCACTCACCCACCTCCTCACGGCGCTGGCTATCTGTCTTATACACGCACCTTACTGGTTAGCACCACGCCGCCGCGTCTCTGACCTGTGTCGCGCCATTGTTACTGAACCGAGACTTCTAGAAAAAAGAAGATTTTCTCAGCAGTATTCGATGGCGCCACACTGAGACATTTTTCACGGAATCTAATCTACTGTCCAGACGCCTTCGCATCCGTTATGTAAACAAACTCCCGAGAGCAGAAGTGATTGACGGACCTGGCAGCAGGTGTATCTTCCCTTAGGTAAACTAGTTAGCAGTCACTGCTCGAAATAACGGAAGAATGCGATGACTGTCTCTGTGATGAATAGCACAGAATCCTTCGTTTTAAAGATTACCAACCCTGAAAAAAACTTCTTTCGTACCGGGATACTATTACCTATGTCTGACGGTGACACGACATTAGCATGAAGTCATTAAATCTAATCTAATATTATTGAAAAGTGCGGCAAAATATAATGTTCCTTTAAATATTCTAAATGGAACTACACAACCGGCAAAACTCTGTCTATTTCTGATGCGCTGAAACGCAACTTTTTTAAAACAAATTTCTAAATTAATAAAAATAATAATAAAGAAAGAAATTCTAAAAAGTAAGAAAGAAAACTTTGTTATTTTAAATACAGTAGAGGCAAAATTATTGAATAATCCCGATTTAAAGAAAAATGTCACGTGTTTATTGTTTTTCAAATTTTAAAATTACATCTTAAATAAGAAAAGGCCAATTAAGCTGTGTTTTGATATTCACATGAGTAAAGTTCGTGAAATCCTCGAGTAAATATGGAATTTACTTTTCTCTTCTGAACCAGTGAATTACCACATTTTACTTGCATTTCTCATTATTTTCCGAAACAAAGGAGGAGGAATAGGAAATGTCAAATTTGCGATTGTCATAATACTTGTTGAATATTCAAAACGGTTTAATTAGTTTGTTCCTATTAATGATCTCACTAGAGTGTAAAGGCACTAAGCAGCAGTACACCACGTGTACCACCACCCTAACCCTAACCCTGCCACACCACGTGTACCACCACCCTAACGCTAACCCTGCCACACCACGTGTACCACCACCCTAACCCTAACCCTGCCACACCACGTGTACCACCACCCTAACCCTAACCCTGCCACACCACGTGTACCACCACCCTAACCCTAGCCCTGCCATACCACGTGTACCACCACCCTAACTCTAACCCTGCCACACCACGTGTACCACCACCCTAACGCTGACCCTGACACACCACGTGTACCACCACCCTAACCCTAGCCCTGCCACACCACGTGTACCACCACCCTAACTCTAACCCTGCCACACCACATGTACCACCATCCTAACCCTAACCCTGCCACACCACGTGTACCACCACCCTAACCCTAACCCTGCCACACCACGTGTACCACCACCCTAACCCTAACCCTGCCACACCTCAGGAGAGAAATAATGTCTGCAGAATATCTAAAAACGAGCTGTACGAACGACCGAACCATCGGTTGACCTGACCCCTCGCCCACGGCCCTAAATTGTACGAGTTGCCTGGTGTTACCCAACGCTGGACCCCGGCAGCTTTATGAATAACTTGGAAGTCGTCCGCTACTCCCAGGTCGCGACCCTCGTCACACGACGGTTGGCGTTCGGTTTAATGTCCCTGCCAAGTAGTGCATTGTTTTCTACTTAACGACGGCTGCGATCCCAGTCTCCGGTGTCCGCGACGCGGCCCCGTCAGTCGCGGGTCACCGGCGCTGGATACCGTCTCTCCTCCAGAGACGATCGTTCGCCCTTCTCGCGAGGGTAATCCATATTTCACGAGACATTTAAATTTGGATTTATTAGCAACCAAGCATCTCGGCGTAAACGACTTCCCGTCAGGGCTGGGTTAATACCTCGTGTACACACGGATAGGATTCAACAGGCCTCGTATGGGTCACCCGTCATAAATTCCCTGCGACTCTCGTGTCAACCGGGTGGCATCTCTTTCTCTCTCCCCTCTGTCTTCCCCTCAACATTGGTGCTGCTTATCTCTTCGCGCAAATCTTGGAATTAACCTCAGGTAACAGTGCAGATGGTCAAACAACGGAGGTAACTGACAACACGCTTGCGTGACGTCTGAGACCGAAGGAGCACCGAGATGCCTAACTGTGTCATCGGCGCAGCCAGATCGGGTCGACGGAGCCGACCGACCCCCGCGGCTGGAATTTGAAAAAAATTGAATTGAAAACTTATTTTTGCGAGTATTTATTATGTAATAGATTTTAAAACTTTAAGATTTGTTTCAGTTCACACCATGCAACTAGTGATATCTCAACAGAGCCACCCTGACATCGTCCGACACCTGGCTAATGTTTACATGTTTAGGCTGCAGAGAAAATTTGGATATTAATCTTTTATGTGGAAACTGTTACAAAAATGGCTCCTTGGCCTCATTTCGGAATTTAAACAAATAATTAATTCTCAAACGCGCTAAGTCTGAGATTAACGAACTTGCAGCAGATCACTTTAGCATAAAGCAGCAAATATTTCAACTGATAATTTCCAACAGAATGTTGAAAACCCTCAGAAAGAAACAAGATGGCTAGGATTACTGTGCTGCCCTGATTGTCTGGGTAGCGGCGAAGAACCGTCGAGTCTGTGGACCTGACTGTCTGGGTAGCGGCGAAGAACCGTCGAGTCTGTGGACCTGACTGTCTGGGTAGCGGCGAAGAACCGTCGAGTCTGTGGACCTGACTGTCTGGGTAGCGGCGAAGAACCGTCAAGTCTGTGGACCTGACTGTCTGGGTAGCGGCGAAGAACCGTCGAGTCTGTGGACCTGACTGTCTGGGTAGCGGCGAAGAACCGTCGAGTCTGTGGACCTGAGTGTCTGGGTAGCGGCGAAGAACCGTCGAGTCTGTGGACCTGACTGTCTGGGTAGCGGCGAAGAACCGTCGAGTCTGTGGACCTGACTGTCTGGGTAGCGGCGAAGAACCGTCGAGTCTGTGGACCTGACTGTCTGGGTAGCGGCGAAGAACCGTCAAGTCTGTGGACCTGACTGTCTGGGTAGCGGCGAAGAACCGTCGAGTCTGTGGACCTGACTGTCTGGGTAGCGGCGAAGAACCGTCGAGTCTGTGGACCTGACTGTCTGGGTAGCGGCGAAGAACCGTCGAGTCTGTGGACCTGACTGTCTGGGTAGCGGCGAAGAACCGTCGAGTCTGTGGACCTGACTGTCTGGGTAGCGGCGAAGAACCGTCGAGTCTGTGGACCTGACTGTCTGGGTAGCGGCGAAGAACCGTCGAGTCTGTGGACCTGACTGTCTGGGTAGCGGCGAAGAACCGTCGAGTCTGTGGACCTGACTGTCTGGGTAGCGGCGAAGAACCGTCGAGTCTGTGGACCTGACTGTCTGGGTAGCGGCGAAGAACCGTCAAGTCTGTGGACCTGACTGTCTGGGTAGCGGCGAAGAACCGTCGAGTCTGTGGACCTGACTGTCTGGGTAGCGGCGAAGAACCGTCAAGTCTGTGGACCTGACTGTCTGGGTAGCGGCGAAGAACCGTCGAGTCTGTGGACCTGACTGTCTGGGTAGCGAAGAACCGCCAAAGTCTTGAAGTATATTGCTAAAACTATTGTTTTTTTTTCATGGTAAACAAAACTCTCTACTCTCGGACATGAACAGCACATTGACGGTGGGAATGGAAGAAAGTTCTTCCGTCTTGTACTGTCCAAGCAGGATGACGTTACTCAACGAACATATTCGTGAAGATGCTATTATTCTTTTCCAGAACTGCAAAGTGCATTGGATAGGTTATTCTTCGCAATATTATCAAAGAAATACAAATTTCTAGTGTATTCGGGTTAACTGCAGATGAACGCACAGATGTCAGTAACAAGGCTCAGTTTCCAGTGATTGTTAGACGTATAGACAAATAAGGCTGCTGCCCTGGTTGTTCACTTAAAATATAGATGTACTGGGGCACATGTTAGAGTCGATTTAGTTAATTCAATGCACACCACAAAAAATGGACATGAATAACTGTCGAAGTCAGTGCTATGATACAGCAGGTAGTATGGGTGTGGAAATGGAGGCATGTACGGCTCTCATCCAGAAAGATTTTCATTGGCATACTACACCAATTGTCATTCACGTCGACTAAATATTTTGATGTTAAAGCTTGTCAAGAGCAAGCAATAAGAAACATGATAGGAACAGTGACGGAGATGTCATACGTCTCCAAGACAAAATGTCTCCTCTCAAATCACTCAATGAGGAACTTTCCCCAAACTAACAGAGTACAAAGAGCAAAAATATCTGTTGTACGTGATAAGTGGAGAAAACAAATTCCTTTGAAATGATGAAGGAGCTCTACCCAGCAGTAATTGGCGTTCTAGAGCAGATAATATTAGAGAGATCCAGTGACTGAAGTAATAATACAGTGACTAAGGCCAATGGTATGCATGCTTTAGAGTATAACGAACTTTCAGTTCACCATAGCACTGGTAGTCGCGAAGCGTACATTAACCCTGACAAGATCTCTCACCATGAGCCTTTAATACAGGGGTGGTATTCCAAGCTGAGCAGACCCGGTCGGTAGAAAATTGTTACCGGACCGCGATCAGCGCTCCATTGCTAGATTCATGACAAAAATTCATAGGACGGACCGCAAATCCAAAAGCTGAAAACCTTTTCAATCATGTCTTTCAACGTGTGTTCAGCTAGTTGGAAATATGAATGTATAGGGTTCTGCAGGTATTCGAGACCGATCCTTCTCCGTCTTCCACTATTTCAGTAGAATGTTTCTTGAGGGAAAATCGAGCGAAAAAACAGCGATATATGATTTCCACAACCAGACTATCTCTCCATTAGTCGACTCTGATATTTCACCAGATATTTCGGCAGCGCTTCGTATATGGCAACACTAGGAGTTACATACTGTAAGGCCAAACGATCAGTTTTCATTCTCCATAGATCTATGTTCGATCTGGACACGGGAACTAGCTCTGATGCATATACACGACGATCGATGTGCGGATGTGGATCGTGCTGTAGATTTATTTGCTTGTAAATATTCCAGAAGATTAAATTATTTTGCCTTTGTATCCTTTTATAATGATGATAACTATCCTATCAGAAATTTGTAACAATGTTTCTCTCAAGTTTTAATAAATGGTATTTTGGAATTAAGCATAATAATAGCAGTACAAATACTCATTGTCATGCGTTGAGTTGGTAGTAGACTTAAGACTCATTTATCCACCATGTTGGCTTGAAGTTCTGGTCCTCACGACGTCTGTTGTTGTCTTTTCTCACTGCTGGCTAAAGATCAGTAGTCTACCGTTTACAGAACTTCTTAGTTTTGAGTCTTTACAAACGCAAGAAAACGTTTTCATTGAGTGAAAAGATTTAAAAAATAAACGACACAGCTCGAGTTGAGTATGGACACGTGACACAGCACAAACGAATTATTTTGAAAACTTACTGCTTATTAAGAATAGGAAAATGTAGAAGGATGTGTTTCTAGTCTACACATGAATGCCTGCTATTTTATATTTGGTATCATTCTACTTCATGTGAAGACTCTCGTCTCTGTACTTGTCCGATATTTCTATTAACTACAGATGATTCGTGCGTGCTAACTACCGCTAACCTGAATCAGATAGTTTTGTAAGTGACAGTACACGCGCTTCGATTTTTGCTGGTACAACACAGTAGCTACAAATAGGTTATGACGACATATGGTTCCGTCAGGGAGAAATGAGTTTTCTACAAAGATTTTTGTGCTTGTACAATGAAGGTATCTCTGCTACTTATTGCCCCGAAATTAGACATTTAACAAAGTGTGGCATATTAGAAATCTTAAAGTGGTAAAAAAGAAAACATTGTTCACAATAGAGAGGAAAGAAGAGGAAAGTCAACCGTTGGAAAATGGTAAACCATTCTTAAAGATTACACTTTTAAGGTCTAGCAGGCAACTGGCAAAAGAACTTCTGGAATGTACAAGAACTGGTTTTAGCTGCGTGAATGCAGTTTTCAAAAGATCAGATTGCTGCTGTCCGTCTGTGAGCCTTTTTTATTCAAAAGGAGTCAACCTAAAGTAAAATGAATGGGCGCGAGTCAAAATTAGGCATTTCTGGAAGTCAAACAAAGACATGAACGCAGGAGAGCCGTCAATCTTAATTAGGGCGTGACCAACAGTCAAGCATGGAGGCGAGCAAAAATGAAGGATTCACGGAAAATAGGAATTTTTGGGGGGGGAACAAGGTAACAATCGCAGATAGTCTACCAGGACTGGATGTTTTTTTCTTTCCTACAACGAAAACAGAAAGAGGTAGCACTTACACAACTGAAAGTCTTGAAATAAAGATAGTGGGAGAGCTATGGGAATACCTAGATCGAATGCCTTCATCAAAGACTTACCTGTACAGGTCTTTTTCAAACAATATAAAAGATATGAAAGAAAAACTACAAATTTTATTTTCAGGATTTACGAGAGTATGGTGGAAAATAGTAGTCCTGTCTCCAACTACAGCGGCTTATACAAGCAACATTCAGATATGGCGAAAGGCTGTATCCTCGTACAATACATATTCCTATTCTTGATAAATAATCATTTTCGGTTGTTGTTATTATCAACGCTATTGCAGTTTAGAAATGTTTACTGCACCTGTTCGTTTGTTGGATCTTTAGGTGTAATTTGTTAGCCCGCGGATAACCTCGCACCTTTAATGAAGATGGACCCTGATTACGCTGTTGGCAAATTTTTTTGCTTTTAATCACATTTTTTTCAATTATTTTTTTGCGCAAAATTAAACTGAAATTACACAAAAATTGTGCAGGATTTAAGTTTTAAAATATGATTTATTTATTCATTAATTTTTAAAATTTTTTTATACATTGCACGAGGAATGGACCACACAGACGAGGTGATCCGACACTTATAAATAATCCAAACGATTGTCGCACCTTGTTGTTGTTAGATTCAGCGCCTGAGACCGGGGCAGCTGCTGTCCTCGTGCTTGAGCAGCAGGGACATTCTGGAAAAGGTTTTGCTGCACCTCTTGCAGCCGTACTTCTTGACGTCGGAGTGGGTCTGCAGGTGCGCCCGCAAGTTCGACCGGTCGGCGAACGCCCGGCCGCAGTGGGGACATCTGAATGGCTTCTCCCCGGTGTGCGTCCGGATGTGGCCCTGCAGCAGCCAGGGCCGGGAAAACGCCTTGCCGCAGAGTTTGCAACGGCATGGCAGCGTGTGCGTGCGGATGTGCATTTTCAGAGCGCCGAGCGACGCGTAGGACTTGGTGCAGAACTTGCAGCTGAAATCTTTCTTCGCCTGAGTGGAGCAGTGGAACTGTCTGTGCTTGGACAGCCCGCCGAAGGTGGCGTAGCTCTTCTTGCAGGCCTCGCACTGGTACCGGGGCGGCGCGTGCTGGTGCTGCCCTCTCCTCGGCTTCTCCGAGCCCACCACACCCAGCAGAGACGCGATATTGTTTTGGGATAGAAATGTCCGGCCGGCTTCGAACTCGCATCCGTCGACTACCCGTGGATTTTCCTGAGGGTAGCAGCCCGCGTACAGATCGAAGGAAAAAAAAGGGGGCTCGGCGAATTGGCGCGAGAGTCCAGAAAGGGCTTGATCGCAGCGAGGCGGCAGCAGAGGGACGGGAAGAGAGAGGAGCGGGCTCCTGGGTGCGCAGGCCTGGCACTGCTCCAGGAAGAGCGGGATGGCAGAGCGTTTTCGAGGAATGGGCGTGAAGGCGCTGTCTCTGGAGATGGGCATCCCTGATATGTTTGGGGGCAAAACGTTGGCGGAGAAAAGGGGCGGGAAAGAGCGTAAGTCGGTAAAAACCAAGGCCCCGGGCAGCTCGGGGATCGATTTAGGGACGGGTCGGGCGATTGACATCGTGTCCTCTTCCTCCTCCATATGACCTGCAAAACAAATGAACAACCGTTAAGATCTTTTCAAGTTGTCCACTACAATAAAAGACAGGTAAGTTCCATCCGGACGCCGAAAGCCCGTTGGATTGTTAACTTGCATTGGCAGATAGGGTTTGGTCTGCGACGAGATGTAATTCTCCGCACCACTGCGATTTCAGATGATGGTAAGAATTTCCGAAGCATCTTGGCCGCGACTTCTTTATTCACCGAATCAGTTATTTACAGCGGATGTGGTTCCAGCTGCCATGTTCGCAATCGGGCCGACCGGCAACCCTGACCAGTACGCAGACATTCGTGTATTCCCACACAACAACGTTATTATTATTATTATTATTATTATTATTATTATTCTTATTATTATTATTATTATTATTATTATTATTATTATTAATTATTATTATTATTTATTATTATTATTATTATTATTATTATTATTATTATTTATTATTATTATTATTATTATTATTATTATTATTATTATTAACTGAGTTTTTAATGTAAAAGTCTGAACAGACAAGTAAAGTTTTGCCGACTCTTTCGTTAGAAATATAAAACATCTTATAGAGTGGAAATTTTTTTTGGGATAATAGAAAGTTTATGATTAAAAACGCAAAGGAAAATTAGGAAAATAAACTTAAAGATTAAAGATTTGAAATAAAAACAAGAACAAGTTCACTAAAGAGTATCTTCTACATGTATTTAATAAGTTACGACTAATCTCCATGGTTTCCTCCCGATGTCTGATGTGCTTGCTGTACCAATAGGCCTGGCCGAGCTAATGGCTGGCACTATCGCCGATTTCTACGTAGGCGCTGATTTTAGCGAAATTTTAAAACAGCTTAAAGTTGAGCTGGATTCGTGGAGGATCAGTTTGGTGGAACAGTTCTAGAAATTGTTGTATTTCTGACTTCCAGTCTGATAAGATCGAGAAAGTAATCAACGTTAGCCGGGAAATGGATGAATAGATTTCAGGGGGGGGGGAGGAATGCATTCTCTTTTAATTTTTAAATAACTTTAATTTTCAAAAAATCAGTTTTATCTGAGAAAGAGAGAGAGGAGAGAGATGGAGAGAGAGATGGAGAGATGGAGATGGAGAGAGAGAGGGAGAGAGGAGAGATGGAGAGATGGAGAGAGAGAGATGAGAGAGAGAGAGAGAGAGATGGAGAGAGAGAAGAGAGAGATGGAGAGAGATGGAGAGATGGAGAGAGAGAGAGAGATGGAGAGAGGAGAGAGAGATGGAGAGAGAGAGATGGAGGAGAGAGAGAGATGGAGAGAGAGGAGAGAGAGAGAGAGCGAGAGAGAGAGAGAGAAGAGAGAGAGAGATGAGAGAGAGAGAGATGATGATGATGAGAGAGAGAGAGATGGAGAAGAGAGATGGAGAGATGGAGAGAGAGAGATGGATGGAGAGAGAGATGGAGAGAGATGGAGAGATGAGAGATGGAGAGAGAGCGAGAGAGAGAGAGAGATGGATGGAGAGAGATGGAGAGAGATGGAGAGAGAGATGGAGAGAGAGATGGAGAGAGAGAGATGAGAGATGGAGAGAGAGATGGAGAGATGAGAGAGAGAGAGAGATGGAGAGATGGAGAGAGAGCGAGAGAGAGAGAGAGAGATGGAGAGATGAGAGAGAGAGAGAGCGAGAGATGAATGGAGAGAGAGAGATGAGAGATGGAGAGAGAGAGAGTGTGTGTGTGTGTACACCCTACCTTTGTTTTCCCTAAACGAGTTCGCTCTGTGATAATTCCTAACGAGAACCAGATGACGAACTGACTCAAGGATTAGGGTGAAGTTCGTCCTAAATTATTATTCGCTTTACATTAACCCTTTTATTCCAAAAGAACGGACCAAAGGAATAAATGACGGCGAAGGAAGGAACAAACAAAAAAAAAGTGAACCTTCTTCTATTTATGTCACGAAACCCTCTTAGCTCTGAATACTTCACTCGAAGCCTCTTCACGTGGCCGGTTTATGTGACTTACGGATGTTTCGGACTTAATTATTTTGTTCTCCTCACGAAACAGAGGCCATTTAACTCTGCCTTCCAATCTGACCACCTCTGCAGTCCACCTGCTCCGAAAGCTCCCCTCCCCGTATCTTCTATTAGCTAAAACACGGAATTTAATCAAAGCAGGAAGATACCTTCTTGTGGCGTCATCTTCGAAATGTATGTAATTAATTCTCTATTGAATAAATAAATAAGTAAAACAAAATGGAATAACAATAAACGTTTTCTGCTCCACATCTGCACTGGAAATTCTCATCTGTCTGCCGGTTACCTGCCCTCCAACTGCCTATTGTTGTGTGTACGCTGACAGTTATTCCGATATTTTGGTAAAAAACAATTATTATGTTTTTATTCTTTCTAAAATCGAATAATTAAAAATTCATTTTTTAATAAAAGTAAGCAAAATGGAACCAATCTCGCGATTTTTGTTAGTAGAGAACATTATGACGAGGCGTCGGTTGCGCTGTGCTTCCTCCTCCACTCGATCCTGACTGTCAGGGATGCTGAGACTACGGTAACTGGATTAAAGCGATAGCTGCCTTCGTGGTGAAGAAGAGAGAGAAGGAACCACGCCGGGGCTCGGTCTTGTCAGCCCCATATCTGCAGCCCCGCCCACGTAGATGGAAAGTAGGGTATGAACAATCTTGGCAGACCAACAGATAGATAAATCAACGCGACAATGAAGCTGATAGAAAAATCAATTCCCCCCCCCCCTTGAAATAAGAACAGATACAATACATTGAATTTAAAGTAAAATACACAGCACATTTTGTTAGAATTCCGGTCTGTGATGAAAAGTTTGAAATCTTAAATAAGAGAAAAATGCATATTTTAAAATAAAGTGGTGTTTTAATCTTTAAAAACCAAGAGGAATAGTGAAACATCGGCAACAACAAGGAGATCTTTATTATTATTATTATTATTATTATTATTATTATTATTATTATCGATTTTAGAATTGCTGTTTATATTTGTATTTAGTTTTAATTCCGTTGGTTTACCGAACTCGAGCCTGCTCTCGCGTCACACGCGGACAGGCCCCACTCAGGGCTCAGGGGCCGTTTAAAGACCAACTCCGCAGTCTCACGGTCTCAGCTGGATACGACGCGATGTTGCTGATTTCTATAACAAAAGGAATCGACCTCCGCCCGGCAGATGTCTGCAGTTTTAATCCGAAAAAGTTCGTCGTCTTTCTGAGAGAAAATTAAAACAAAAACCCCGGACAGTTCCGGAAAGCCGGCCGCCGGGTCCGGTTAGGGACTTACCCCGGTGTAACAGTTCCGCTCCGGCTGGGAGATTTCTGCATCCGCAAAACAGCGAGTTTTTCCTGATCAGGAAAGACCTGGGCATGTCGGGCTGTCTGCGGGGATCTGGCTGCTGGAGGACCGTCTGGCCGGATAGAGTCCGCCGTAGGTGAGGTGCGCGCACAGACGCATCCACCGGTCACCCCGAGCCGACTCTGCCGAAATTGGCTCCGCGGGACATCGCTTCCCTTCTCGCTCGTGCCGTGTCAGTGCTTGGTAGCCTATCAAGAAGCCAGTCTGGTTTACACGTGTGGCTAGCTGGCCCCGCCCCTCTGAAACCGAGAACCCGACCCTCCCACTACTCGAGGAGAGCAGGTGCCCTCCTACCCGATAGTACAGTGCTACTTTTCGATAGCCTGGCAGTACAGACGAATGCCTTCCGCCCCCTGCCTGGTAGAGCAGCGTGTACCTCGGAGAATAATGTCACCAACACACTGAATAATTCATCTCTCTCTCTCTCTCTATCTCTCCCTCACTCCCCCGCCGATCTCTCTCTCTATCTCTCCCTCACTCCCCCGCCGATCTCTCTCTCCATTTCTCCCTCCCCCGCCGATTTCTCTCTCTCTCTCCTCTCTCTCTCTCTCTCTCTCCCGTTCCTTCTTAAGGAAGTCGATCGTTTCTCCTGCCAACAAAACAGGTTACACAAATCAGCAAAGTCAGGGAACCAAATAATACTGCGACACGCTACACATTTGCCCACGTGTATGCAAACAGTTATGAAAACGATCCTACGATCCCGTGACTTCATGATCACAAATATCATCTGTGTTTCTTGTAAATCCACATCATATAAACAGGGATTCGACAGATTAAAAAAGAAACTATTGCTTTTCTTCTTCTTATGTTGACTTATTATAAATCAAATACATTAAAAGTATAAAATAAAACAGTTTTATTATTAACTAGAAGTTTCGTTACTTTCAATATGCCGTACAATGAAAATAGAAGTTTAGAGATTTTCACTGTACACAACATGTAGCTAATTTTATGAGAACAGCGAGATGATGCGAGCCGAGCACATTAACCGCGCCACCTTTAAATCAGTTAAATGTCTTGTCACGTGTTTTCGTATTAGTTGTATTTTTTTCTTTCATTTCTAAGCTGAGCGGGAGGTAACTAAACATTGTATTTAAAAAAAAAGACGTTGATAGCTTTTTAATAAAATTAGGTGATTTACATAACTTAAAACAAATATAAAATTAAGATTAGATAAAATAAGTAAATAAATTTGCAACAGGTTCTCTTTAACATCGAAGAATTGTCAACAGATGGAGGAGCTTGACGATTTCAGCTATGAACATCATCCATCTAATTAGCGAAGTTTTATACGAATCTAGTGCCGGACGATCAACACAATAAAAAAAAAGATGAGAATCTGATAAATGGGTAGAAGGGAAGGGCAGCTCTGTATGTGAGATGAAGAACAATGACACTTTGTAACATAGGTTATCTCTGCCGAGCACAGAGTTCCTCGGTCCTGTGCCTGCGGGAGAGTTGGAGGTGATCTGCTTTCCAATTAAGAAACAAATGTACTTTTTGGTGTCAATGGATGCGCAAGTGGGTCCCTTTGTTTTTCTCGGGCTCCCTGGATGTTTCTCGCCTGTCTTATTTGTTTGGAGCCGCCACACGACTTGAATGGAAATAATTGAAAAAGAAAATAAGGAAAACAATCAAAATCAAGCAAATCTTGGACGTGCGGGCGCATCTACTCTCCGACCGCCGGGTTCAGGATGTTTGCATTTTTTAATAATAAAAAAAGGGACTTTAAACATTTTTTCAGTAGGTGATTTTAAAAACTATTTAACCTTGCGAGAGCATCATCATAATCACTTCGGTGTTTTCTAACGGGCGCGCATTTCGCAAAGTAAATCATAAAAGCTTGCGAGGTAGTAAGCTGTTACAAAAGTTTTGTCTCTGTCTTTACCGTAGCAGTGAGATTTCATACCTTTGCTGAACGTGAAGTTAATTAATCAAAGTCAGTTCCATCACAGTCAGTACACTTCTGGCAACGAGTTACAAGCGCATTTATCCCATTTTGAAAAAAATCCGGATTTATGGAGTCGATAAACTGTTGGAAGTCAGTTTCAATTGCTGCTTGTTGGAGAAGGATTCCATACGGAGGAAGCTGTCGAGGTGTTTGAGAAGGTGTTAGTCGGCGGGAGAAAGGTCTGGTGAACAGGATGGGTGAGGGAGAACTTGGTACCCCAAAGTGTTCGGTTTCTGAACAGTCACTTTTACAACACGAGGACGAGCATCGTCGTGGAGCAGGATGGGGCCTCTACGATTCACCGATGTTGGGAGAGTTTCTGATGAACAACGTTTAATTCACAACAGTACCTTCAGCCGTGATGGTTTTTGTTTCTTATGACAAGCGAAGAGCAGATCTCCAATCGACGATATTGTTGTTGTTCAATCAACTCGTGAGGCACCCACCTGTCAAGCCTCTTCACCTGGCCGATTACGTCAAGATGCCGGGAACCAGTTACAGTGATTACCTCAAGCTCCCCAGCAAGTTCTCGCACTATTTTTCTTGGATCGGCTTCGACTGAGACTCTCACACGGTCGTCATCACAGCTGGAAGGACGTCCGCTAGGTTCCTTATCTTCGAGGCTCTCATCTCCTGATCGAAACTTTGCAAACCATCGCTGTACTGTCCGCTCATTTGCCGTGTCCTCTCCCCATGGCCACTTAATGTTACGGGTCGCCTCGCTCGCTTTGTGGCTTAGTTTGAACTCGTGAAGCAAAATGGCACGAAAAACGTTTCTATCCCTGCTTCACTCAGAACCCTGATGCAAATATCCGTTTTATGATTTTTAGAAAGGTTGGTTTCGCATAATGTATGCCAGTGCACAGGCTACAAAACGACACATATCTCATCTACATGCAAAACATGAACCCCAAATTAGCATAATACAAAAGCCGACAAACTTTTGTAACGACCTGAGAGAAAGCAAGGCGAATGAATAATTACCAGGGCGGGTTCAAAGCAGGAGTTTGCCGCATAAACCGTATGATGGCACACAGTTTATATTAAGATCTTAAATTTAAAATCTTTTTTTGTATAACACGAACTGCACCCGTAATGACAGCTACGTACTACGACTTTCCTCTGTAACAGGTTCCGGAAGTCACGTGTGACACGACAGCAACAGGCTACACGTGTTACCATGGCCGTCGGCGCTAAGAGAGTGAGAAACTAAGTGTAACACTAATTTAAAAACAAAATGTACGGAAAGTATGTAAAGTAAATAAAAGATATTTGATAAATAAATTTATGTGCTCACTATGTTTCCAAAAGTATCAATTAAGTCCACATATATCGATGCAGCACTTTTTGGAATGGGTTTAGATTAAAGAGATTTAGAAACATGACATGGTTTTATTTACTTAGTTTTCTTTTCGTTTTCCCGAGTGTAATGTGTTCTTCCTAATGAACCATAACCGGTAACACAGCCTCCTCCTCCCGTCACGAAGATCGACTTCCTTAGAAAATATGGCATTGATGCAAACCTTGGCTCTCTTGGGAAAATCTCTTTCCTCTCTCTCCCCATCCTTATCTCTGTCTGTCTGCCTGTTGTCTCTTTTCATCCCCTCTCCCACTCGCTCCACGTCTCTGTTCTACCTGGCTTCTTTGTTCGCAAGTCATAAAGTAAGCATCTTTTTTAAAACATGACCAAGTTTAATAGTAGAAATGTTTTTCTCTCTTCAGAAGACTCGGCGAGTAATTTAATTCGTCTCGCCAATGACAACTGTCTTGTCAGCAAAAAATTCAAGAAAACAGTCTGGGATGTTGGAAAATGGAGCAACATGATTGATTGTCAGTCGAGACTATTTCAGTGCTGACCTGAAGTTTGAAATTTAATGATGAATGTATAAACTGCTCACTTGAGTGATAATTAGGGGATTCCTCACATTCCATGAAAAAAAAAACTATACATTCGCTGATTCAGCCAAGGAACACAAACGTTCCCTAAAAATAGAAGGGATCCTATACATTCGCTGTTTTTGTCCAATCAGAATCCAAACTACTTTTTAAATCAGCAAACACATGTAAAAGTGTCAAAAATTGTAATGTTATAGCACGAAGTAGTCTTGTATACATTTTTACCTGAGCCTTCAAGCATGCACATAGATTAACAGAGAAGTCTCTAATCGTTCGTGCATGATAACCTGGAATGACATGGAGAATTACGTTTTACTTGCATTTTGAAGGTCCAGGTTGTCCTAAATTCCTTGATTTCCAGCACATTTCCATTTTATAATTACTAGGCCAATACTCTTAGACTCGTGTCAAACTGCTTGGATCCAAGCATTAACAGAAACACCATCAATTATCAAATTGGTTACTGGACACTTCTCAGTAATACACCAGCCCTTGACTACGATCATTAGGATCTTCATCAGTCACTGATTACCAAACTCACCAGCAACGATGACATGCGGATTGCGCTTCACCGTGACAACTATGACTTGCTAATTTTCCTGAAAACACCATTCCAGTCATGTGGTAAACCACGACTAACCGAATCGGATCAATCCGATGGTACCTGGCAACGTTAGATTCACGACCCACCTCGAAGTTCGAGTGTCGCTCCTGTTTCTTATTGATGATCGATCTATGCCGACTGTGTCGGTGTTTTTATGGAATTTACCCATCAGGAAATGTATAATTCTCTCTACCAGCGGAAGAGGATCCCAAGGGCACTGCTCTCGTGCCGTGGACACGTCATACCCACCTGATCAGTGACCTCCCTGTCCGACATTGGTTCTTTGTTTTCCATTTTTAAAACGACAAACTTTAAGGCGTCAAACCGTTTCGGATTATGTCTAAACTGCCAACGAAGGACAAGTCAGCAGTCGGACATCGTAAAACAGGGGGCCAGCGCTTGTAATTTCGAGTGGTGGCTGCTGTCCTCTTTCTCAGCAATGGCATTTTATTAACTCGGACGGTTAAGATGCAATAATACAACGAGCAGAATAATAGAAGCGAAAGCAACTAATAACAAACTTATGCTAGTTGTCTTTAAAATGTAAATGCATGGAATTGTATAAAATTTCCCTTTTTTTCCTCTTCCTGAAATCGGTTCGCAGTCGATGTCTTTCATACGTCAACAGAGCTGACGTCAGAGAAATTCTCCTTCACGCACCACGAACAGTGAACGTAGATCTGATGCTGCATTTGAGTTGTTTTCGAGAAAATTTCCGCCGAGACAATTGAAACTCATCAAAAGGTGTCCAGCGACAGTTCAATGTCTCATCCCGCCCCAAGCCTTTTCTTCATCTGTATTTCACGATATATAATTATAATCTGAACATACAAATCTGTATCTTAAAAACGCAGATTAAATTTTCATCAGGCAAAGCTCCTGTACTCGGCCATTACTCGATGAGTACAGGTGTTGAGGAATTAGGCAAAAAAATCACAGGAACAGCGTTTAGATTTATAAAATAACAACTAACACAACGAGTCAGGTGACGTTGGTGTTAAAGGGCAGTTTTTGGTCACCTGATTTTTGTTTGTTTTTTCCAACTTTTACCGTGAAGTTTTTAGTCATTATTATTATTATTATTATTATTATTATTATTATTATTATTTCTGTTCAAATATCGTTTCTTTGTTTGGGGTCCCATCCTATTTTAGCAGCGCCTCCATCCGCACGGTTAGTGGGTCAGTATTCATCCCTAATCATCAAAACGCTTGTCTCTGGCGCTCTAGGATTCGTTTGCGGTTATTGAAAAGCATGTTTGTATTTTAATAATAATAATAATTATTATAACAACAACAGCAACAACAACAACAACGATAATAATAATAATAATAATAATAAGAATAATAATAATAATAATAATATAATAATAATAATAATAATAATAATAATAATAATAATAATAATAATAATAATAATAATAATAATATAATAATAATAATAATAATCATAATAATAATAATAATAATAATAATAATACTAATAATAATAATAATAATAATAACTAATAATAATCATAATAATAATAATAATAATATAATAATAATAATAATAATAATAACGGGAACGCTCCGTACAAACAACAGCTGAACGGAGTCGGGTGTCCGAACGGTCTCTCTTAATATGTTTATTAGAACTGAAAATCATCAAAAAGAGAAGAGAGAGAGAGAAGAGATGAAGAGAGAGAGAGAGAGAGAGAGATGGAGAGAGAGATAGAGATAGAGAGATGAAGAGAGAGAGATGGAGAGAGAGATGAAGAGAGAGAGAGAGAGAGAGAGAGAGAGAGAGAGAGGAGAGAGAGAGAGAGAGAGAGGAGTATCTATATAATCTGTTACACGCCTGTTCAGTGTTAACGAATACAGTGTCTAAACCAGCAAGAACTTAATTAGTTTTCAATTATTAATTCTTGGCTTGATGCGTCAATCTATATACTGTATAATAAAATATCTATCAAGTTACCGTAGAGTGGGATGGCGGGCGTGCAGCAGTCAGATCGAGAGAGAAGGGCCGGTGGGGGGCCGCGATAGCCGAGAAATAACAATAAAAGTAGACGACCGAAAAACACGATGCCATCCACTCTGCATATTTTAATTATCATTATTTAAAAGAAAATCATCGGTTTTATGTCTTGTAGACCCTAACGAGCCAATCAAGTGTTTAGAAATTGGTTTTTTAATGGAGAAGTTTCTCGCTAAAAAGGAACCCAAATAAGTGAGGGTTCTGAAGAGAAAGTCCGCCGCGGAGGTGTAGAGAAGTTTAGGGGATTTTCTATTTTTCCCCATTCTGCTGCAGCAGTAGTTGCATCGGATGCGTATTCATCTTTTTCTAATTTTCTGTGACCTACATGGAAAACGGAGAGAACGTGGATGCGGAGTAGATGAGGAGTTTGTGCCTAGACCAGTGATTGAGAGGGTCGGGCGGTCTATGGGGCACGTGCCACCCATCCATCGCCAGGGTGTTAGGGACCGACGTTTCGACGATCGCTCCCTGCCTCCATCAGCAGCGGGTGATGGTCTGGAGAAGGGCTGTTCTGGTGTGCAATGACGTAAATTGGCAGAAGATGCCTTACAATAAACCATTTTGTTTTCACACTCGCGATTAACGTCTCTCCTGATCACCCACCCGACTGTTTCCGTGATGGTGCCGTGGAAGTTCTCACGGCCAGGACGCCAAACGTCTTCGAATTAAGAAAACACCAACGAAAATCCTTCTAATGCCGACGGAAAATGACTAATTTAGGTAAATGTATTTATTCAAAAACTAAAGCAGCATAATTTTGGCAATACCAGAAAATTTAATTAAAAATTTAAAAACTGAACAAGATATTTAGAGTTCATTGTGTACGGTCTTGCACACAATCTGATCTTCGTAGTTCCACAGGATGACGATGTGTATAGTTTCCGGGGCCCAGCAGCTGACAGCTGAGCATCCGAACTGAAACATCCTGCTGTGTTTTAATCGTGTCTCTGATGTTCTCGCTACTATTTGTTGATTGCACTTCAACTTAAAGCTTTAAGAAACACGATTTAAAGTAACTTTTAGTTTCCTTCTTTTGCCATTATCATCTTCTCATTAGCATTAGTAATAGTGACGTTAAAAATTAAAAGGAAAGGGAGATTAAATTGCACCCCGGCGTACGCAGCATCCACGTACACCAGGGGCTCCCAAATAAACTCAGCAGCCAGATAATTTATGCATATCTTCTATAGGCGCATACCGTCATGTCAATCCTCGAATACCCTCCCTTCTCCCTTCCACTCCCTCGTAGTTGTCCGGGTTGAGGTGATTACGACAGAAATTTCGTTCTCTTCAGTCACTGATTTCCAGAATCTCGTTTTAGAAACAAATGGTTTCCACACCTGAATGCGACACTCTCACCTTTTAGCCCCTAACTCTTCTACCACGCGGTACATCGCTGCGCTACAAACACAGGTGCTTCGATGAAGAGAGCGAGAAGACTGATTTGGTCAATTGCAGAACCTCTTGATTTAGGTGAACCGATTTAAATGGTTTACCATTCTGCAGTTAAAGACGAGCGCTCGCCCGGCTGTTCTGTTCGGTATTAAAAAGGAGAAATTTAGAAATTACTGGATAAAAACCTGGAATACGGATAGGAGAGTAATAGGCATGAACCTAGACATTTTGTGCAGATCAATCGTAGCGGTCGGGAGGTGAGAATACGTACAAAATGATCGCCTGACACAGAACAGACGGACCCAGTTCATATGGCCTGAGACCTGGCCAGATCAAAGCAGCGCTTCACTCAGCTGTGTGGGAACAATCACCTATCCTATGGTAAGGTACCCATCCGTCAACCGAAGCTGACGAAAGAATAAAAATATAAAGGATTTTACTTGCTCCAGCCAGCAAACTTCAATTAACTTGTGGTCTCCCTGAGAGGGGCGTGAAGATTTTGGCATTGCTCTGGATATCAAACCACGTTATTATTATTATTATTATTATTATTATTATTATTATTATTATTATTATTATTATTATTATATTATTATATTATTATTATATTATTGTTGTTGTTGTTGTTGTTGTATTATTATTATTATTATTATTATATTATTATTATTATTATTCTTATTATTATTATTATTGTTATTATTATTATTATTGTTTGTTGTTGTTGTTGTTGTTGTTGTTGTTGTTGTTATTATTATTATTATTATTTATTATTATTCTTATTATTCTTATTATTATTATTATTATTATTATTATTATTATTATTATATTATATTATTATTATTGTTGTTGTTGTTGTTATTATTATTATTATTATTATTATATTATTATTATTATTATTATTATTATTATTATTATTATTATTATTATATTATTATATTATTATATTATTGTTGTTGTGTTGTTGTTGTTGTTGTTGTTGTTATATTATTATTATTATATATTATTATTATTATTATTATTATTATTATTATTATTATTATCATCATCAGGCATCCGGTTAACGCGACAAGCTCGTGAGAAACTATCGCTTGTTGCCGAAGAGTACAGGAACTGATCTGCTGGGCTTCTCCCCGCGACAGGTGGAAGGGAAGAAATGGAAATCATGATCACTCGTCGCCGTAGAGGATAGCAGCCTGGCTGAGATCCATCACAGTGGTTACAGATGGTGGCTGGTAAATATTGACTCCTCCACTGACAGAGGAAGCAATTCTTCTGATGGTAGGAGACGCGATGAACGCGAGTTTACACGCGGTGCTAGAGAATTCAGACTGTAAACACAAGGAAGGGCGGCGGCGATCGTGGCTAAGGTAACGGCTCAACCTGGAGTTCTCTCGCTTTTTGGAGGTATCAGACTCAGTTCTTTTCGGGCAGAGTCCAGAAAGATGCCCACAGATGACATTAACTTATAATTTAAAAAAAAAAGATAAATAAACAATTCCAATGAAAGTATTTGGCTAATCGATCACGCACACAAAACAAACAACAAGGTAAAATATGCTTTGTTTCAAAAACCCCTTATATCTGCTGACGGAACTAATTAGTAAAAAAATGAAAAGTTATTGCCTTGGAAAATTCTTCTGAGGAAAAATACGACTTCTTGAAGTATTAAAACAAAACAAAGACTATTCAAATCGCTTCTTCTCTAATTGAGAATTCTGAGTTTTTCGCCTACAGATGTCAAATGTTGTTTTTCTTTATATACTATCAGAATCTTTTCAATGCGCAACTTTTTTTTCATTGTACAACCACAGTATTGTTATACTATTTAAAGCTCTTTCTCTTTGTATAATATCAAATTATTTCTCTTTACATAAGATAAACCTTCTCTCGTTATATAACAAAAGTCCACGTTAAGCCATTTCCTTTGCATAATATAAGATTTTATCTCTTTATATAATGCCAAGCCCAAGTATACTTTGTCCGCTGTTGATACCTTATCAGCCATCGTTTATGCGCCTGGATAGTGTATGGAACTCGGTTTTATAATCACTGTCTAAGGACAAATTTGTAATGAATGCCTCACTCGTGATTACAAAATTGTCAATGGTCGTCGCTAAGCGAAGCTGGCTCACAGGGAGCCGTCCTCTTATGTTCCTCTTTAAATTTCACGATGACAAGAAGAATATTTACAGATCAAGCTACAAACAACAACGCTGAATTATTTAGGTACTTGCCGCTTTGTCACACGTGTCGCTCGATAGCGAGGTGCATCGAAAACGTGAATCGGATCCACTAAAGAAATAGCAAAATAGTGGACAGCGTCCAGAAGCTGACAAATCTGTTGACATTTAAAAAAAAACAACAACAAAAAACCCCTAAGAAATACTTAGAAAGCAAAATTTAAAAAAAAAAAAATGAAGATAAATTATTGGAGAACAACCCTAAACCTACAGGCTTTAACTAATGCAGGCCGGTGTTAACCCATTCCTGTCGCGCGCCCTTGTACTAAAACAAAAACAACGTTCACAGCTTTCCGCTAAGTTACGATATCTGTGTGCGAATGAGCCAGACACAGACGTCCAGGGTCTCTACTTACCGGCGAGGAGCGCTCGGGGCTGTCTCCCTATTCTTCCCACGCGCCACCACTAAAGGCAGGCGACACGACATTACGGCAAAACCAGAACAAACAGAGCTCAACAGCAAATCCAAGACTTCTTCAGATTCAAGAACCACAAACGTTATTTTAAATGGCACCTGAGCATAACTCGGCTTCAGTTTCTTTTGTTGATTATTATTATTAATGTTAATTTTTGTTTGTTTATTTATTTAATTATTCCGATTTTTAATTTTCTGACCGGTCGCCAAATGTTTTGAAAGTTTCAAGAGAAGTCAGATAATCTTTCTAATTGTTTCTAGCTGTCGCCACTCTATCTCGAGAAAGGCTGCAGTAGAAACGTTTTGTATCGCCAAGGAACCATAGTTAAACAGGCGACACTGAGCCTTAACCTGCTTGCTTTGACGTGAAGAATGTGACATTCAATTACTCCTTTATATTATAAATTGTCTTGGGGGGGCAATCTTCAAAGCTCTCGAGATGTAAATGTAGGATACGTAATGAGCATCAGCAAGAATTCATGCGTGTGAGAAGAAGAAGCGCGGAAGTCAGTCTAAGAGTATTAAGTATCACCAACAGGTGCTCAGCAGTTTGTAAAATGAAAGTACAAGAGCGGAAGTCCTAAAATTTGTGGTGTTAGGTGGATTTCTCGATATGTGTTGTGTCTATCGTCATGCGAAGAAAATTTCTAGTTCTGCATGGATGAATGGAACAAAATTGTATAATAATAATAATTTAAATAATAAATTTTAATATTTTACAGCAAAGGTTTTGTCGGCTGTTGCACAAGTTAATTTTTGTAATTATAAAAAACCAGTTTTTGGTTAGCATATTCCTGTTCTGTGTATACACATATATTATTATATAATATGGCATAGTTTTGATATAAGAAACCATTTTTAGTCCTGCTAAAATCTTATTTAAAAGAAAGATATTTATCTTCAAGATATTCAAGACAATCGGTTATTAATTACCAGTTTTTTTCTTATTTATATATATAATATTGCCTTTATTTCATAAGGGAATCGGTCTGATCCAAGAACACAGAAAACCAACTATCTAGACGTAGCTGTTACTTTTTCCTTTAATCTTAAAGAAATCTTTTCTCCAATATTCTTCAAAGATTTTAACATAAATTAACCCGGTTCTACGTAAACTTTGTCTTACAGAAAATGAACCAAAAGACGAAGAGAACATCTCCCGCAAGAGTTGCTGGCGAGAGTTCGAGCAGGTAAATTGGCCGGATGCTGCGCAGGGCCTCCGCATGAAAATGTCTGAACACAAATCACCTCATCTGTCGCACTTTCCTTTTTAACATTTTCAACAGTTTATTCCTAAAGTTAAGGGGAAGGAAGAAGCGCGAACGACTCTCCTTGCCGGTCTGTGTTTCCGACCAGCGGGACAGACGGCTAACCGGCCCCTGTTGTTATTGTTCGAGTTTCGTACGAACGGTAAACTTATCTATCTATCAGCGAAACGAGTGTTTTTTTCGGCCGGGGCAAACCCATCACGGCCCCCTCCCTCCATGTTCTTTACGGCCTCCCATCGCACCAGCATTTGAACCGTCACCGCGGCGTCGGCGATGTAGCCTATACCCCGGGGTAGTTAATTGTTGGTGAGCGGTCCCCGTTCTGACAACTTAATTGTTTTGCCGCTACCACCGACGTCTACATTTCCTAACGAATCTGCCGAGCTGATGTAAAACGTCTTCTCACGTGAACCGGTGCCGGCGAAACTACACATCTCGCGTTACCAGCCGGCACCGGTGCGGGCGAATTAACAGCGAGCCCGTGCTCCTCTCTCTGCTCAGCAGAGATGCTGAACTTCGATGGGAAGTTTCTTCAGCTCTCTCTCGCTGCCTCGTACGAATGAAAAGTGTAGCACAGGTGTTGGAGTTCCGCTACAAAACGTCTCGTCCTCCTCGCCTTAAAGAACTGCTGAAATCTGTCCGTAAACACACCCCGTCTAGACGAAGTGTTAGTAAATTCAAAGTGTGCGCTGCGAACTCACATGGACAACTTCATAGCTCTCCTGCCGAGAATACCACAAACGACCCCGTTTGCGTCATAGTTGTGCAAAATTTCATCCGTACGAAGTTTGACGTTGCAAGAAAGCAAAGGGGCGAAGAAAGATAGTCACTGAAGTGTCAACGTGAAAGTATTTAATTCAGTATTTTATGTGCGTCTGATAATTTTTCTTTGGTAATTATAACCTAAACTGGATCATGGTTATTTGTAGTGCGGTCGATTTTGCTTGTTTTCCAGACATTATTTTGCAAGTAAATGGAATATGCAATTAAAAGATTAAAATCATATTTATTGATTGTGACGCGGTTAGACAGACAATACATTAAGTTAATTCCCAGCACTATAATGAATATAGCTTATTCACTCATTCCTTGAGTCTTTTACGGATTTTATGGGTGGATATTCCGTTTTTCGAAGAACACTTAAGGTTGGGAACATCCAACCATTTAAGCAATTTCTACCAGACTTAGATACAAGTTCAAATACTTTATCTCTGTCAGACTAAGATAATTGATTCTGACACGTTCATACCATTCCAGTCAGTAATTTCGCAAACTCGAAACTCAGAGTTCCCTTCCCTCTCTAACAAGGGGTCCTACAAAAGACCCCGGTTTTACCCATGTCCTCATGCAATGATCCCGCATTCTGGTGTTGTGATCAGCGACAAGACGTGGTGCTGCTGAGGCGCATATTACCGAAACCATTGACATCGCACACGTGCCACCTGTTTCTATCCGAACAGTGCACCCGGAAACATTACGCTGATGAGTTACAGTCAAAGGTGTTACTAGCTTAAAGATATTCAGCAATCCTGGGATCAGTTCCTATTAATCCCAGTCGTGAAGACTTCGTCAAAGTAAAGCAGAAGGTTAGCTCGGCTATTTAGCTAAAGTTGTATACGTACTCTGGGAAGTAAATCCTCTTCCAATCCAATCAAGAGATTCGATTTTATACAGCAATGTGGAACAGAGACTTGTTCCATATTAGTGAGACTGGATCGGCAATACGGAGCAGGCACGTAGACAAGTGGCGCTGGGTGAGCCGACCCGCATAAGGAACAGTAAAAGACCCATTTATACGGTTTCACGTGACATTTAAATGTGGCAGGTTCGGAATGTCAGGTAAACATCAAGTGGGGTAAAGGTGAATACCACGTGATTCGCTAAAGCAGAACGAAAAGCAAGAAAACCGTAAAGCTTCACAAACGAATGGAGCAAAGAAAGATTGGAGAAAGTTTAATGAGATCGCCGCGTGCTTCCTTCGGTTGGGCTGTACAGGATTCTCGAACAACAGTGTACAGTTCTTGGTCGGGATGTTCGACCAGCAGAATTCTTCATATGGAAGGTTTACAATTCGGCGAAGAAGTTGTGGCCAAAACCTCCACGGTACCCGAGCCGTGCAAGAAGGACAATGGGCAAAACCTGAAACAAGAACAAACCACTTCAGCTGATTCTGAAGAATCGCGATCTCGCCTCTGCTAGCAGAGTTTTCCACATTCGACGAGTTGTGGCCCCTGAGCATCTTTCCATCCCGCGTTCCAATTCCCAGAGAACTCGTTTCGCATTTTGCTTCCCACTGCCATGCTACCAATTCCGGTTCTTTATTGGATTCTTTTCCGGTCGTTTATTTTCCCAGAGCATCATCCGTGTGAATTTTGTGACTTCTCCATGTTTGATTACCGGACTGCTTTGATTCTAGCTGCGGAAACAGCAGAAGACACGTGGGTCCGCAAGCGCGAGCCCGCTGGAGCGTGGGCAGCCGACAGCGGCCAATATTTGGAAAGGGGACAGTGTAAACAGCGAGATGACGGAACTCGCTACTCGCGTGTATGTTTCCTCCGCGGCGCTGCGCCCTCCCGGAGAAATTCGCGCCCGATTTCGCGCCTTGACATGGCGCAGACTCGGCGGAACAGGTGTAAGAGTGAAAAAAGACACCGAGCCACTAATTGGAGTCCCGAGATAATGGTGAAAGAAAATAAACTAGTAATTACTGTTTATATAAGTAAAAGAGAAAGTACATAAGATGAAGAATATGAAACATATCTGAGCGATGTTTGTAGATCCGGAGGCCAGCCTCTCACCGGGGACCCAGCATCTGCTGTCGGCCGTCACACCTAACAGTTTCCGGCAGACGGCCAGACTGGGACATGGACAACCTGAACGCAGAAACCAAGATCGCTAATTCCTAAAGCATGCGCTTAATTAACGTAATCTCCGGCCAGCAGAATATAGTCCAAGTGGTGCACAGTGGCGGATTACACAGTGAAGGTTCTATATCATTGCTTACATACGCGACAGACACTCGTTCATATATGTGTATGTGTGTGCGTGCGTGTGTGTGTATGTGTGTGTGCGTGTGCGTGTGTGTGTATGTGTGCGCGTGTGCGTATGTATGTGTGTGTGTATGTGTGTGTGCGTGCGTGCGTGGTGGTGTATGTGTGTATGTGTGTGTATGTGCGCGCGTGTGTGTATGTATGTGTGTGTATGTATGTGTGCGTGTGTGCGTGTGTGTATGTGCGTGTGTGTGTATGTGTGCGTGCGTGTGTGCGTGTGTGTATGTGCGTGTGTGTGTATGTGTGCGTGTGTGTGTACGTGTGCGTGTGTGTGTATGTGTGTGTATGTGTGTGTATGTGTGTATGTGCGCGCGTGTGTATGTGTGTGTGTATGTGTGTATGTGCGCGCGTGTGCGTATGTATGTGCGTGCGTGTGTGTGTGTGTGTGTGTGTGCGTGCGTGTGTGTGTGTGTGTGTGTGTGTGTGTGTGTTGAATACAATTATTGTATTAAAGTAAATCCATTTTTACAGTAATTTCTTATATTGGGCAAATTTTGCACATGTATTCGAAAGAAGGATATTAAACTCTATTAAAATATATATATATTTTAAATACACGCACCATGGAAAATCTGTGCATTTTATTCCAGTAAGAAGACGGCTAAAAATCGTCTTTTTACAGAATGACTTAAAAACTAGCAGACAGTTCCATACACTTTAGGTGTACAGCTGGCGATAGTTTTTTTTCCAGCTGGTAAAACTGACTTTTAAAGGACGAAAATACTTGGTAATGCTCGAAATCTTTCGCCACAGACTATTCTTGTCTTTGAGGTTCCAATCTTGACGTTTGTGAAACAGTTTTCACTTTGTTTAGAAATTTAAAACAAATAATTTTAAAATGAAAATCTCACTACATTCATTTTCTATCCATCAAAACAATTTTACTTATGACGACACTGGAAATTTATGTTGTTTTTTTTTTTTAAAAATTGAAACTAACTTTTGAAAGCTATTTGCCTATCTGAAGAAAGTCAGTTTCTTACCACTCTCTTTCTGTCTAAATCAGGAAACGTCAGAGAGAGAGAGAGAGAGCGAGAGAGAGAGAGAGAAGGAGAGAGGAGAGAGAGAGAGAGAGCGAGGAGAGAGAGAGAGAGAGAGAGGAGGAGAGAGAGAGAGAGAGAGAGATGATGATGATGATGAGAGAGAGAGAGAGAGAGAGAGAGAGAGAGGATGATGATGATGATGAGAGAGAGAGAGAGAGAGAGAGGGATGAGGAGAGAGAGAGAGAGAGAGATGCGAGAGAGAGAGAGAGAGAGAGAGAGAGAGAGAGAGAGAGAGAGAGAGAGAGATGGAGAGAGGAGAGAGAAGAGAGAGAGAGATGATGATGATTGATGAGAGAGAGAGAGAGAGAGAGAGAGAGAGAGAGGAGATGAGAGAGCGAGAGAGAGAGAGAGGAGAGAGGAGAGAGAGAAGATGATGATGATGAGAGAGGAGAGGCGAGAGAGAGGAGAGGGAGAGAGAGGGATGACTAGAGAGGAGAGGAGAGAAGAGAGAGACGGAGAGAGAGAGAGCGGAGAGAGAGAGAGAGAGAGAGAGAGAGAGAGAGAGAGATGGAGAGAGATGGAGAGATGCCAACCAGTAAACTCATGGCTAAAACCTTCCGCTTTAACCGCCCCACGACTTCCTGAAGAACCTGTACGTTTACAGCAGATATCGCTGTTGGGAGAAATGGTAAAAAAAAGAAAACAGCTTTAAAAATACGCGGATTTCGATATTTCTTCTTTACAGTGCGTAATACAAGTTTGCTATAGGAAGTGTACAAATGTCTCCTCTCTACATGTTTCTTGACATCAGCACCCATTATTGACATTCCAGGTGATCGACTGTGTGCAGTAACAGCACGCACGTTCAAGGAGTCTAAGGACGCCTAACAACTCCACAACAACTAGTATGGAATCAGCCAGCACCCAGTAAAACTGAGGCACTACGTTGTTACAGTCCATACGCTTTTCTCCTCGTGCACAGATCTGTTGCATTTCTTGCTTCCTATTGTTGTTGTTAGCACCCGAGCGCCATTTGTTTGATTTTTTGTTTAGCAGAAGAGCATTAATGTACTTTGTTTCGAAGTACGCTAGAGATCTCCGAATGTCTCGTACAATCCGTCCGCAGGGCCCCACGGCAGCCGTGCGGCCAACCGACGATGACATTAAACCACGGAAATGCGATACCTTCCGGTAAATTCTCATGGATTTTACTTCTGTATTTCTATTCTTTCTAGCCGATGTCTAATTCTGTGCTATTTTAGTAGTTTTTCATTCACAGAAAACTGGAGGCTCAATCTAACGCAGATTGGGCTGCTCACCCCCCATAAAGTAAGAACCCTTCCCGCTCAGGTTGCCGCTTTAATGGTGTCGGATGGGTAGATTACGTGCAAATATAAAACCACGAACAAAGATCGCTATGATTAGCTTATAAACGCCTCTCGCTAAATTTCGAACCATCGACTTCGCCGCGCATTTCACCTGACCAAAGAATACTCTCCTTACACGTATATATATACGACCAAAAGTTTTTGCTTCACCATAAAAATAACAATAACAATACGATCTGTCTTCAACCCTGTCCTCTCATAGAGCCCGACACTTCTACCTGTCCAGTTACTCTTGTCGTCACGACTCGTAAGGGCTTTCCGGAAGTCACGTGGTTACGTGGTAGATTTCAAACGGTCACGGTTTCGATCATTTTCCCACAAACTACAGGGCGCGGTGCGTTGGCGTGACGTTATTATGCAAATTAGGCGGGTTCGGCTCGGCTTTTGGCCGGTGGCTGTAGGTAGGGAAGATAGTTATCACTGTGTTCATTTTACGATATTGCAAATTATATTCTGCTGCGAATACAACCGGCTCGGAACAAAGCAACAAATCAGTTGGGCTGCGATGGTAACATAGGCAAGAATCCAACCCATTTAGCCAGATTTCGTCGGAGGCGCGGGAACTGCAGAGTGTCGGTTCAGCTGGGATGCGTCTGGAGTTCGCGTCAGGGGAAGTTGGACGTTATGATTCTCCAGTATCGGTTCAGTTCGATGACGAACGATTGGCTTCAGTATTAGGATGCATTTCCCTGACGAAACTGGGAGACAAGAAATCGACTGGCTTTGGCATCCTTCAGTCCCACGCTGTGGAAGAGTCGGGGTGAGGCCCGTGGAATACCATTCCGTAACGTTCTAATTATTGCAGTGCTACCAGTTTGAAAAGCCAAATATATGTGTGTATATAAAAGCCGGTTTAATAAACACATTTGCTCTCCTGACAGACAGCTGTGTCTGTTAGCTGCTGCTATGAAGAAGAGCGGACAGACGGGTTCCTATACAAATCGTCAGGCGGAACTGTGAAAGTTAAACACTAACGAGATACATCACAGATGTCCGCGGGTTATTCGGACTGAAGAACAACAGAATATCAGCATCTAATCCGATATCTCATTTCCAAGCCACATAATTACTGCAATTGATGCTTGGATTTAAATTATCCGTATTTATTCTCGGAGGTATAAATAATTCTCGATACTCGAAACCAGTAATACCGAAATAAATTGGGCTTCGTACTTCTCATCTCCCGCAGAGATGACAGCGATTCGCGCACTCAAAGAAAATATCTCCGCGTCTGCGAGTTTGTGTAAATATGTCGTCTGCTCTCGGTACTCGGTCGGCCATTATCGCTTTTCTCATTAAAACGGTTTCGGTAATGGAGACAAATTGGACAAACGTGGCCGGGGCCTGATCCGGTTCCCGACTGTACCGCCGGGCCGCCACTCGAGGAATCCGTCCGAACTTTGGAGAAAGCATCACCCGGCGGTATTATAGAGAGACATTTTGTGTGGGCTACATGCAGCCGACATCGTCAGACTTTCTGTTAACCCCACCCCCCCCAACACACCCGGCGCGAGAATCCCGCGGTATTTACTTTCGTCTCGACTGAGCAAAATCAGCGAAGCGGAAAGCTCGAGTCTCCGCTCCAGATGCTCTGTTCTCTGTACAACTGTCGCCGGCAGAAATTGGCGCGGTTAATTATTTAAAATAGCTGATTTATTTACGCCACTTATTTTATCCTTTAGCTTTTGATTTGCTTGACCAATGGAAATCAATAAGCGTTTCTAACCTCCGAAAATCGACTGAGCCTCCTTATCAACCTGAGCGACAGAGGAAGAGTTCCGGTCGGCTTCTTCCGCCACCTCAAACTCCGCTTGAGAATCTCCTTTCTTTTCTCCCTGAGGCGACTTTTCGTACGCGGAAAAACACAAGAAAACCCAAAACTGGTTACCCTCAGCCGTGTTCTCAAAGTTCGCTAAATGGTTATAAACTGTGGAGAAATCCGAGCTTTTTAGAGACATGGCAAAATGCCCTCTACAGGTTCCGCTGTTTAAGTTATATTTCTATATTTTTTTTAAAAAAATAAAAACATATAACAGTCCTTTTCAAAAGTATGGAAGCAATGGCCACAGCCTGATTGTGTTGATGTACCTGTCCAGAGTTACTGAGGTTTCTCTAATTTGCATTTTAAAATGAAATTTACTGAAGTATGTTAGGGACGTTTAAATGGAAGCCCGTTATAGAGATGCTATTCCTGCCGGGTTTTATTCGAACTACCCTAGTAGTATGATGCGCATTGTATATGGAAAAAAACTCACCAAAAGCGTAACAGCAGAGGAAGAGAGCTCTCAGACAGATGTTTCGGCCTTTAACTCCTTACATCTTTTTTAAGGGGGCTCAGGCCTTCATGGCTGCATCATGCCATCTGCGTAAGCTCTCGACCAACTATTCTGACATTAGGTATTTATGCCCTGCTATCTAGAAGAGCACTTTCCCGTCCACCTTCCCTTTCTAATTGAAGGATTTAGAGATTTGTTAGGTTCTAAGTTTAAGTGACGCCAACTGATGAGGTTTTCAAGTCTGTTCAGCATACTGCTAGCGTCCTCTTCATTTGACGTCAAAACTGTTGTTGAGTAGGCATCAACAGGTTCCATTGCCACCACGAATAGTATCGGCGTCACTGTGCAGCCCACTGCTATCCCACTTTGAAATGGTCCATACGCCGTCAAGAAAAAAAATTTTTTAAGAACCTCATCCTGAATCTTCAAAAGTAGGGTTTTAACTTCCTCTGAATGGTTTTAGAGTATGATACATACGCAGCGCCAACCATAATAAATGATGTGGTACAGAGCCATATGCGTTGTCTAAGTCCAGCCAAGTGACATGCAACTGTAGTTTACCTGACATAGCAGGCTGGCTAGATTCCGGAATTATAGCCCGGTGTGTCGGGAACTCCTCCATTCTACACTGATATATCGACATATCTATTCTTCATAAGCCAGGCAATCATTGAGACAAATATCCCCCCTCTACGTTTAAAAGTGGAATTGATCAGAATTGGGATAAGTATTTTGAGTATTTTTCTTTTGGTATGTATACTCCTGCTTTGTTCCACTGCCCAACACCTTTGGGAATTTCTTGTAAAGTATGTATGGTACGAGTCACTTGGATCTGCTGATGATTTCGTTTTTGCCTTGTGACAACAGTCCCAATCTCTGCAAGTCTAGGAGATTTATTAAACTGAATTCTAGATTGTATTTCCCAGACTAGCGGATAATTCTCTTTAGTTCACTTTCCATATCACACTACGTATCCGTTACGTACTCCTCAAGATCTTTCTTTATTTCCAATCTTCTCGATCTAGGCTGCTAAAAAAACTCTCTTGCGAAGCTGAATAGATTATTATGGAGTCTCTCCCTTGATTTCCTCTTCTTAAATTTCCTTTCCTTTTCGCTTTCTGCCAGACTAAATGCATTATACCGTCTTTCTAAACCGAGCCAATTCTGCGTCAGTCCTACCTTCTTAGGACCACTAAAGATCTTGAGCTGTTCCCTTATAGTATTTTTTTCTTCGTCTCATAGATCTTTATTTCCCTTTTTATTATGGATCTCCTACCGCATTTACATGGAACCTCAGACCGTTCTTCATATCTCATAGTCCGTTGTTCAGGCCAGGTCATTTTCGTTTAAACAACCGGTGACACGATTCTCAGGGACGAGGTAGAGAGGTCATCCGGTTGAATTCTCTTTGAGAATTTCGTCCACACCATCACAGACAAGTTCTCTGTCACCCCCCCTCCAAATTCGCTACGCTTCTGATTTTTTATTTGCTTACTTATAGCGGATTATTAGCGCTGTGTCTAGTCTCTCCTATCGTCCTTCGGTCTTTGCCGAATGTCGGAGGAAAGAGAGCCCCTCGTTCACTGGCTTCTAACTTGCTTAGATTCTAAGACGGCCAAGCCACACGTGGGCCATGGCTCCAAAGTGTTCCTCTGCTGTTTTTGCTAATTCAACAAAAACTGCGTTATCTTTTGCCATGCAGAAAAGATCAAAACCGCGACTCATTTCTGATAACTGCAGCATAGACAAGAAGCAGGAGATTTCGACATCTTGAGAAGGCAACGCTTAACAAAACCTTAGATTACAGCATCCCTAATAGCTGCAGACATCACACAGCAAGCAAGCTCTCCTCATCGCTGTTAGGTGTCGTTTAGAGCATAAAAACTTAGAGGAGGTTAGACGTGAAAAAGTGATCGATGATGATCGAAAACCAGGTGATAGAAAGGTGTGCTCAGAAGCATCGCGTTTGCTGCCAGACTGTGAATCAAGGTAGAAGAACGTTTATGTTAAGCGGATGTTTCTCAAGCTGGATTGAGCCATGGAAAGAGTAGATGGGTGGGACGAATTGCATCATCATGCGAAAAGCACGGAAAATTTCAAATGTAAAATGTAGTCCTGATTATCTTCAGTCTGGCAGTAAAAGAGAGAATAATTTTAAATATTTGTGAGAAACGACAGACTGTTTTGTCTTAGAATGAGATAAACCAGAAACGATAGGCCTCTGACAGATTACACAAAACATATTACTGTTTGATCAAAAAATACACTTGCTTTTATCAAAATGCGGAAAAGGGAAGATACATTGACTAGTTGGATGCAATCTCTCTCTCTCTCTCATCATCATCATAATCTCTCTCTCTCCATCATCTCTCTCTAGTGACGTTGCATCTCTCTCTCTCTCATCAGATAATCTCGCTCTCCTCCATCATCTCTCTCTAATGACGTTGCAATCTCTCTCTCTCTCATCATCATAATCTCTCTCTCCATCTCTCTCTCTCTCTCGCCCTCCTCTCCTCTCTCTCGCTCTCTCGCATCTCTCTCTCTCCATCTCCTTCTTCCCCTCTCTCTCTCTCCCTCTCCCCCCCTCTCTCTCTCTCATCATCATCTCTCTCTCTCTCTCTCTCTTTCTCCCCATCTCTCTCTCTCATCATCATCATCTCTCTCTCTCTCTTCGCACCCATCTCTCTCTCTCTCTCTCATCTCATCTCGCTCTCTCTCTCTCCCCCATCTCTCTCTCTCTCTCTCATCTCTCTCTCTCTCCTCTCTCTCTCACCCTCTCTCTCTCTCTCCTCATCATCTCAGCTCTCTCTCTCCTCTCTCTCCCCTCTCCTCTCTCTCTCTCGCTCTCTCATCACATCTCTCTCTCTCTCTCTCTTCTCAACCATCTCTCTCTCTCATCATCATCATCTCTCTCTCTCTCTCATCATCATCATCTCTCTCTCTCGCCCCCTCTCTCTCTCTCTCTCTATGAAAGAAGACCGCATGTCCATGTCTGCCAATATCTGATCATCTTAGAAAATGCTCCGATAGAGAATTATTTTCAAAATCTGATAACAAACCGATATTTGTGAAAAGAAAGGCTTTTCCCTGGACGGGCAACCGAGTGGAGTTCAGGGACTCGGAATTTAAACGAATGCCGAAAGTGCAGAGATGTGACTATGGTGATTAGCCTAAAAAAATGGTTACGTTTGATTTACATAGCCGATAAACCTAAGGTTACTAATACTTGAATATGTACATAGAATCAATCGCGCAGAATAGCAGGTATTTGCTCGCCTCCTTAAATTAAAATCCCACGCTGAGCATGCGGCTCCAGGTTACCCAGGTACCGTTGGCAATCTGTGAATACCTGTGTCGGATTGGAGTAGGCGGCGCCTCCGTCGGTACACACCGCGATAATGGCTCCTCGAAACAATTGATCTTAGGCGCATTCATTCAGATCTCTTCTACCGAACACCCGAGCTACCATTCAACCAGGTGCAAAGTTTGTCTTCGACGGTTTTTTTAATGTTTATTTTAAAACTCGTTCATGTTTCCTCCACCTATCGTTTCTCTTAGTGTTAAATAAAGCAACGTTTTCTTCTTAAATGTGTTCAGCTTTTCTGATTAAAATGTAGACTTTCATTTAAAATAAACCCAACGACTCGCGCCTCGGGGAGGAACACGCACTGGCGATATTAAACTGGCAATAAAACAAATGAGAGTGAGATACTTATGCAGACTTTTGTATAAACTCTTTAATCTTACAGTCATTTAGATCGACCAAGCATTTTGAAATCATAGACCAGGTACCGCCGTGTCTCTCCCTTTCTTTTCTCTAGTCGTGATTCGAAACAGTAAAAAGGATGTAAAGTTGGCATCAAAACAAGAAGTTGCTGAAGACGGCGTTGGGTTCAGGGTTAATATGACTTGAGCATCCCGACCGAGAATGACACGAGTAACGGTTGCGTTAGGTCTGTACTTGGTCTGCTGTTCCGGGAAGACGGTGTCCTCCACGGGCCTGTTGTCCTGGAAACAATTAAAATTATGAATGATGCGCCTTAACCTTTTGCGTTGAGTCGTAGCAAAACTCCAGCATTCGCAGGGCAGAGCGTATAGCATTACAGCAGCTCCGCTAGCTACACCACCATCAGGTACCCGACAAGCGCTGTGAATTCTAATTCCGCCTCCCGCCCCTTTACGTCTATGAGACCAGACATCGCCAGTACAGGGCTTAGCCGTCTTGATTTTCTCTTTCGCCTTTTCTTTACTGAAATATCTAATTTTGCGCAATGAACTAATATTTAAAGGTAAAAGCTAAAGTATCAATAAATAAAGTAAAACAACAGCAGATGAAGCACTACGTTGGATGGGTTCTGCTATCTCATTCTGTCGTTTTCTTGTTTCTCACGTCTCATTTACTGCCAATTAGCCCTGCCTCGTGAGTGGGTGTAAAGCGTCAAGCGCGTTTCCAAGCAGCTGTTGCTTAGTTACGCCATACATAATCAGATGAGCATTTACAAGATCTATCGTTTCTCACATAAGTTAGTTAATGTGTATGCCGTTTAGACAGTGATACTTTTCCCAGAGGGTAGCCATCTCAGCGGGAAAAGGTTAATAAATAAATAAATAAATAAATAATGGATCTGAAAGAGTGACATGTGATGTGAGGATCAGGGGATGTCACGCACTGCCTCGTCTCGTTCTTTAGTCGAGCAAAATTAACTTGAAACGGACTCTCTCTCAGGATCTGACGAGGACACGAGAAACAACAGCCGATGACAGGAACAAGATCACTGTCGCACGAAATAGCAGGTAGACGGAACGACCTCCAGGCGATAAATTTCTACTTGTCAGCCTAACAGTTTCACTTTAGACATGGTCTTGATTTCGAAGTAATTTATCCAAACAAGCACTCTGCTATGATTGCATTAGTGCTCTGGCGAGAGGATCGTCCATTCTTCCGCGTGAAAGCGGTTTTCCTATCATAATATCTGGCGGCCCATGTCCTAACAATGTGCCCGACGACGAACGGATTATCAGAGTAATGGCTCTGCTGAACTTCCCCGGACCCGAAGACGTTTGGTGTCAGTCAGAGGAACTCGGTGGTCAGGAAAGCAACCAGAGGGAGGGAAGTGTCTCCATCGCGAAGGACTGCACAACAGCCCTTGCGATATTTTTATGCACGTCCGCTGTAAGCCTGTTGTCTTTGTTAAAGATCGAGACATACGTTTTTCTCAGGTTAGGGGTCGCCTATACAGCGATCACCTGAGTTAATTATTTGGAGCAGGTGCGAGAAGTACACACTGCTTTCTACGAGAAGAATGTAAAAACCATAAAAGCCGAGGTTATTTTTGTATATAATGACTTACCGAAAGGAACCCTAAGACCTTCAGCGTTTGACAGATGCCACTATTGTTTATCTGAACCGTTCAGATTAAGAAATAAGTGATTTAGCTACCTTCTTATGAATACTTCAGAAAATGCTATATTTGAGTTCTTTTAAAGTGAGAGTAGGAAAAGGTAGAGACGCCAAAAACCGCGTGAATCAACAGTCGCAGCAGCTTTAACTCTTTGATGTAGATTCGCTTTACCACGAGTTAGTTTTAAGTGGAAAGTCAGCTGATTTTGCTTCATAAGCGGAAGTGAACCATAACATCCGTTGACAGGGTTACAAATGGCTAGCGGCCAATATCTCGTAGTTTCTGATTTGTCATTCGATGATTCTGGAAAGTTAAGCCCGTGCCTTACGGATACTGAGTGCGGGATGTAAGTCTTGATCGCGGAGCAGACTGTATAGCCCACACAGCGCTAATATTAGCGTAGTTGTTCTGTTGCTCCGTGAGGTGATGTGTGGGTTTCCAGAAAACTACCGCAGGATCCAAAGGGACGAAGACCCTAGCACACGTCCCCGGGCTCACCCTTTTCGGAAGCTTATCGGCGGTAAAGATTTAGCTGTTGTCATCCACGGGGGATAAACAAGCTATTTTAGGCTGAAAAACCCAGGGTTTGGCAGGCTTTCCCCCCATTATCGGTCGCCTGGATGTGCAGTCCACCAGAGGCACCACGATGCCATATCTATGAAAGGTATTCTTTCAGGATAACCTGAAAAACAAGTAGGATCGGTAACGACAGAGTCGGCTTCACGGCTCTGCAGGTGCAGAGGTAGTCAGCCCTATCTTGTTGCGGCAGCCAGGGGTGGAAGACGACTGCCGACCCCCGGCTCTCCTCCACAGGCTAAAGGGATCTACGCAGCATCGAAAACAATGGCCGTTGCCACAAAAATGTCAGATGCACGCGACTCTAACGAAGGACCCCCCGCTAAGACCAGTGGAGGTAAACCGGAGCACCCGGAATAAACCCAGGTTAACAGGTTGATGTTAAAAGATCAAAACCAGTCCGCACTCGTCAGGGAGCCTCCACCACAACAGTAAATTCGCTAAGTTAATAAGTCGCTTTCCTCGTGATATAGACGGTCCCAGCACACACCTGACACCGGGAATCAGTGCTCTCTCTCTCTCTCTCTCTCACTCCATCATTAATACTCTCATCAATTAAAAAGCCCAGGGAGCAATCATTGACCTCAAGCATTCGACGTTGACGACATTTTATAAAAGTACTCCTTTTTCTGTAAAAGGTGACACCTGGGACCCGAGCTTTGGAGGGCGGAGACCGTTAAATAGCTAAGGTGAGATATTTCCTTTGTGCCAGACTCCGAGATCTGCAGTCGATCGACCTCGTGAACCCCGCCGTTCTACCTAAAGTAAGGACACCTGTACCCCGAGCCCCGCTCCGGCTGGAAAACGGGGTTTCTTATATATTTTTCAGCAAACGCAGCTTTTCCTTCAGAGCAGCCAACGTTTAATTTTTTAATTATTATTATTATTATCACCCAAAACCTATTCACTAGATTTTTAAATGCGCTTCGCTTGATTGTTGTTTTTCGAGCTAAAAAAGCCGCCAAGTGGAGAAGCTGTCAGGGCTCAGAAAACCAGTCCGGCCGCCGACCGCGCGACGAACAGGGAACAGGTGCTCGGTCCGGCCCAAAGATTATTGGGCTCACGCGTGGTGTACACCGACCACTCCCCTACCCCACCCCCGCGGCTATTCAATTTATATCGGAGCCAAGGCTGGTGATCGCCGAGTTAAGGCACGTGCGAGCTTCCGGTCAGTTGAGAAATCAACGTTTGCTCCTTTTTCTAGATTAGTTTCTCAGTGATGTAAACCGATTTTTCAGTGCGAAGAAAATACGTAGGAAGTGCGATATCTTCCGCTGCCATTTTTCGCTCGTCTCCATCGGCCAGTGGACCTTACCTCGGCCGAGTCGGCTTACAGGTCACGTTCGCCCGTCTCCTACAACCAGAGCAGGAGAGGAATCCTATCATCATTATTATACGCCCTTTTCTCTACAGATTACTGGCTCGGAACCCTCCGTGTGACAGATATTCTGGCTTCTAACAAATTAAGATCTGATCTGAGGAACGGAGCTGCGAGAAGTGAACACAGGGATGGAGACGCTGCCATCTAAGGAACTGACAATGCCCCGGAGTTGGTCAGCTCCCCGCCAAACTCACAGACACCATTTTTTAAAACAAGCTTAAGCAAACGGTAGACCGAGTTTGACAGGGCTAGAGTCAAGACCCCACTGGATAATGGGTTAACCCCTCCCCGGCCAAAATAATTGTTTAAGAAAAGGGGTTTTTTGAAAGGGAAAGATGGAACTCCGAGACGCCGACGTTGGCCACATCTCGCGTCACTTCCCCGCGATGTCTTCTATTCCCGTCCAGTTCCGTGGCGTCGCTTCTGGTGATTTTCGCCGACTGGGTCCCTCGATACAGCGGGCTCTCGGTCAGGGGGTCGTTTGCTAAATCGCATCGACTATCGTTCGGAACAGTTAGTTTCTAGACTAAACAGATAGAGAAAATTAAAAAAAACGGGAGAAAACGAATTCCTACCTCCTGTAAGCCGTGAGATTTAAACCGCATGTGCAAAGTAGATAAGAAACCCTGTTGGTTGCACCATAAATGAATACATGGAACAGGGTTGGGGTTGGGGTTGTCCGGCCAGAGCCGCCCGCCAACGGACGGTTTTGGTCACCCCAGTTCTTTAATTTCACGTAATGCGAGCTGGGAGTCCATCACTACTGCTGTCTAAATCTGCGCCATAATATCTTTAATGTATTTATTGTTTCAAAACTGACAGATTTTGTACTTTTAGGGAGGAATAACAAAATAACTGAATTATATACTATTGGAAAATCGATCTCTAAAATGTTAAGAATGAAAAACTCTCTCTCTCTCTTTCTTTCTCTCTCTCTCTCTCTTCTCTCTCTCTCTCATCATCAGCTCTCTCTCTCTCTCTCTCTCTCTCTCATCATCATCTCTCTCTCACATCATCAGCTCTCTCTCTCTCATCATCATCATCTCTCTCTCTCACATCATCATCATCATCATCATCTCTCTCTCTCTCATCATCAGCTCTCTCTCTCTCTCATCATCATCATCTCTCTCACATCATCATCATCATCCTCTCTCTCTCTCTCATCATCATCATCTCTCTCTCACATCATCATCATCATCTCTCTCTCTCTCTCTTTCTCTCTCTCTCATCATCAGCTCTCTCTCTCTCTCATCATCAGCTCTCTCTCTCTCATCATCATCATCTCTCTCACATCATCATCATCATCTCTCTCTCTCTCTCATCATCATCATCTCTCTCTCACATCATCATCATCTCTCTCTCTCTCTCTCACATCATCATCATCATCTCTCTCTCTCTCTCTCTTTCTGCTCCCCCCACAGTAAGTAGTACATTCATTTTTAATGAATCAAAGAATATTGCAATTTCAGAGATTTAAAAAATAAAAGAAAAAATCAGCAAGTTACCATAGCCTGCACTACAGGTCGACTATATTGTTGTATATAGGAAAGGAGTGATGGCTAAGGTGCTTCGCCTTTTGGTGTCTGCACTGGAAGGAGTAGTGTGCCGTAATTTGGCATGCTCCACACTAGAATGATTAACTGAAGAAATCAAGAAAGCATGTTGCTGGTTGTCGCTAAACGTAGGCGGTGGCGCTGCAGCTTATCCGTCATTAAGACAACGTCCACAGCATAAAGGTGAAGACGGACCGACCGCCTGGGCGTGCTGCTGGCCTTTGTCAAACATACACCCTGCAATCGCACTCTGTCTGACAGTAAGAAAAACGACCATCCCTGGAGAACCTTTGAATAATCAGCCGCGTATTTCTTTCATTTATACTCATATTAGATATCTAGGTAAAATTATGTTGCCGTTTCTACACAGTAGTCGAGAAATATCTTTGCCGCTTTTGTAAAAGTCTAACGTTTCTTGGCTGCTCGATGATGACATCGACTACGGCTGCGTTTAAAATTCAGTTTCGATCACGTGCAGGCTAGCCCGGCCTCGTTCTGACCAACGCATCTGTATAAGTTTTAGTTCTGTTCTGCATAAGCTCGTTAAAAGTCTTTAACGGACTCAATTTAACCCTATAGCTAATTATCAGTGTAACATGCAATGGTTCCTGCCACTTCTGACAAATGTTTTCCGCATCACGGCAGTTTCAAGCAAGAAAACCGGGTAGCGCAGGAACACGTGATTCCCCGGCGACGCACCGCCATCTGGACCCTCGGGGCATACATTCGATTTATCGACAATTCTGGAGCAGGGACCAAATTGTTTAGAGTGGAAGTACATCGGCGGTATGCTGGGAGCGGGCAACTGTTTTCCCCTTTGCACAAGATGCCAAAATAAATAGTCTTTTATGTGGCTATACGGGAAGTGAAGCTGCGTTATCCCGTCCCATCCATTAGTCGGAAACATCTTTGGTGCAGTAGAGGATGGAAAGTCTCTGTACAAACCTAATTTTTGCCAAATGTCCCTCGAACGTTTGTGTTTAATATTTAACTAACGCGGAGCAGATGTATTATCCAAGGGTTTCCTATTTCTGGCTGTCCGTACGTAGATGGAGAAAGACCTGACAAAGAGAGGGAAAAAGGGAGTCCAGTTGTCATTTCCCTACCTCCCACCAAGCAGCACACATCAGGTAGTGACATTACCCCTCGCTAATGCGCGCGTGCCATATACACTTAAAAACTCCCCTCCCTTATCCCTCGCCAAGCCTGGTACACGTTTTACTAACAGCTGCTGAAGCAGTTGTTTGGTACATCTTCTACTCTCGTTTTTCACCTAGACTACAGCAGAACCTGTCCAAACATTAATAACTGCCGTAGAACGTTTACATCGAAACTCGTGCATATATAGTGACAAGTTAATGCGTCCCCGACAATTTTTTCTTTCCTTTCTTTTCTTTTTTTAAGACAGGGACAGATGGTGGTGGAAGAACGTGCAAGGCTGAGGAAAGGAGGGGCGAAGTAAAGAGACCTGTGATTGAGTTAATCATCGCGCGACATAGAGAAGCAGTTCGTGTATCAGTTGACGACTGTTATAAGCTTCAATGAGGCCGCAAGGGGCCACCTCGCCTCGTTTAGCTGAGGGAGAGAGAGGAAAAGAAAGAAAGATGGTCGGACTGCTGCGGTACATCGTTGATTAAGTTCGCGCTCCACTCGCCTTCTCATGTGTCTTTGTCGCCTGTAAGCTTGCTAAGTCTCACGTCAGCTGAGCGGAAGTAGCGTGTATCACTCTCAGCATCTTAATTAAGTTGAAGTCAGCTTATTTTCCCCGAGTCCTTAAATCATTTAAGGCCTCGCCCAACAAACAGCCTCCTTAATGCAATTTCGACAAAAATTAAAGAAAGATTTTCTTCTCTTGCTAGTTCTCTGCGTATCGCCGTCTAGACTTTCCTTCTTTACATATGTTGTATTATTATTATTATTATTATTGGTAATGCCGGAGTACTGTTCATTTGTGCTCTACCTTCATCACGTTCTGTGACCTGGAGAGTACGCGCAGCCCCTTTATTTTTGGTCATTTGACCATCGATCGACATGTATAGAGAAAACAAGAACAACATAAAAGAGACGTGAAGAAAATTGGTTTTAAAAAAGGCAGAAGAGGGAAAACGTCAACAGAACAAATCGGGGGAAAGAGCTATAAAGGGGAAAACAGAAAATCAGAGGGTGTGAAGTGAGACCCACAAAGTGAACTATACAGCGGAAAGAATAATCGAGCAGCCCTGATGATAAGCGGAGCTGAAACCCATATTTGTTACACTGAGAGAGAGAGAGACAGAAAGAGAGCTCTTTTGCTTTTTCCCCCAAAATCAATCAAAATAATCAGAAAAAGAAAAACGATCGGTTAGTTCATGCACAACAATAGTTATTAGTCTGATAGCAAACAAGTACACGTCCTTCTGGAGAAAATATTCGGATATTTTTGTAAGTGTGCATGACAAAATGAAGTAGGTATGAACTCCCAAACATTTTTGTCATATATAATTTATAAGAGTTATCTCCCTTGCAATGTAATTATCTGTTTTCGTAAAGGAAAAAACACACAATCTTCTTCACCGCCTGAGTGAGTTCACGAAGACGCTCTCATTTGTCTTCGTGACTTAAAATAGGACTGGGAAGAAGATTAATTAAAGGTAAGTGAAAATATATAGTTAGAAGGTGAAAGGAAGTAATCTGGTTCGTGAGTGAACATGAAAGATTTGTGAACTTTTAATTGGCAAACTTGTTTCATTTTCCTCTGTCAGTCTCCAGGTGCTGCACAACCATCACCCACCCAGCGCCTCCTGGCGGATGTGTGCGGTTCTTATTATGCAGATCGACGTTTATTTGTTTGTTTAAGAGAGGGAGTTTCTAAAGTCATCGCAGGGTTTTCGCTGCCTGTTTTGTTACTCGCCCGAGTTGGAAAACAGCCAGGGCTAACCCTTCTAAGACCGATCTTCGCGACGGGAGTACTCTCCCTTCATAAAGGAAATCCTTATAAATTAATATATTTTCCCCAATAAATGGATGGATAATAAATAATAAATAAATAAAAGTATTTAAGATAATAAACATTCGAGACGAGAAACAGTTTTGGTTTAATTTAACACAAATAGAAATTTAAAAAAAAAAGGGTTAGGCGGTGGTTAGGGACCGGGCTCTCGCTCCAGCTGCTGGCCTGACCCTCGTTTACTATGGGACTCCATCGCTGGGCCTTTGTTAAAGCCGGGACCAATTCCTAGGGTCAGTGAACTAGTGTTGGCTGTGTTTGATGAATCAAGAAACAAAGAGAAGACTGGAGCCACCCAGCGACTCTTCACGGAGTCTGCCGACGTTCGCCTGGTTATCTCCCCTTTAAATCCAGGTAGGGACGCTGGAAGTTAGCAAATGCACCCTCCAGACTTTGTGCGCGCGTGTGGGATGCTAAAAGAATTTCCGTAAATATCCTCCCACTGCCCTCGTTGGCTGCTGTATCCCCGGCAAACTGGTCAACGGTTGGGCGGAAATGACGTTGCACGACAACAGAAATAATGTCTGGCTGGATGCTTTCAGAATTTAAGCCGCTCTAGCGAAAGAAACTACCAGAGCCCTAAAAGGAGGACAAGAGAAGAGCGAGAGCCCACATCACTGGTCACGCACCGACTGGGAATGAAACTGAGGTCGCGGACGCCACAACTAGCAAGCACGCTACCCGCCGCTCATTCAAAAGTCAACAGACTCACTCGTATCATGTAATGGTTGTGTTTAGTTCGGTAATAACACGGGAAGTTACCACGAATTACCGTCTCCACATCCCCAACAACAACAGATATCTACCAACACGATTTCTTAAATAATTTATATTAGCATTATCAAATGCGCCCGGCTCCGAAGTACGCATCGCACGACGCTCGTTGGTAGGGGCACCTGCCCCTACTCCGCTTCTTCATAATCCCGAAAAGCTCATCTCTACGGCATAAAGACCACGTGAACACTAGCGTGGGATAGTTACAATAGTATACAAGTCAGGCAGGACATTCTATCCAGGAATAAATTACGGGTTTTTCCATTCTTTTCCTACAACTGATAGGTAATATTTCTAGCGAGAATTAGTCCACATCTTTTTCTTTACCTTCTCGGGATAACCTGTATCGGAAACCCCCAATCAGAAAAGAAGATCATAGCGTCTATAAAACAGACGGATCCCTATTCGCTCCATTTCTGACCCCCACTTTTCTGTATGCGGTGTAGATAGAAGCCTGGGGGAGGTTTAAGCACCTGTTCTTAGTTAAAGGTGTTGTTACACTGCACTAAATTTACTCAGGTGGTCGGATTGACGATGACTGTAATTCGCGATGCTGGAGTTGATGCATATAATGGATAGTCGCCACACCGACTCATTAAATTAATTTATCGTCGTTAAACAAAAAAGGGAAGACATTAGAAAAACAAACTTTTAAAATTACGGAAATAAGATTAAAGGTAGAAGAGCAATAAAAATACCTAGCTCGAAATGCATTTAATCAACCGAGCAGACGAGTGGGCAAGAAAGCTGACCGCTGTAGGATGACATTCAACACCCCCTAGATCGCGTCCGATTTTACCTGACTTTTACCACCAAAAATGTATTTGCATCCCAGTCTAGAAGCCCTACCGAACTGGCTGTACACTGGTAAAGTTAAACACCTGTGGTAGGAGCGATACACGGATTTGTCGTTTCAAAGGGCTATACTAATGAAGAAAGTTCTGCGTGTCAGGGTTCCCATGGCTCTGAGCTGAGTGCCACAGATCTGAGGGTTCCCATGGCTCTGAGCTGAGTGCCACAGATCTGAGAGTTCCCATGGCTCTGAGCTGAGTGCCACAGGTCTGAGGGTTCCCATGGCTCTGAGCTGAGTGCCACAGATCTGAGAGTTCCCATGGCTCTGAGCTGAGTGCCACAGATCTGAGGGTTCCCATGGCTCTGAGCTGAGTACCACAGGTCTGAGGGTTCCCATGGCTCTGAGCTGAGTGCCACAGATCTGAGGGTTCCCATGGCTCTGAGCTGAGTGCCACAGATCTGAGGGTTCCCATGGCTCTGAGCTGAGTGCCACAGATCTGAGGGTTCCCATGGCTCTGAGCTGAGTACCACAGATCTGAGGGTTCCCATGGCTCTGAGCTGAGTACCACAGGTCTGAGGGTTCCCATGGCTCTGAGCTGAGTGCCACAGATCTGAGGGTTCCCATGGCTCTGAGCTGAGTGCCACAGATCTGAGGGTTCCCATGGCTCTGAGCTGAGTGCCACAGATCTGAGGGTTCCCATGGCTCTGAACTGAGTGCCACAGATCTGAGGGTTCCCATGGCTCTGAGCTGAGTACCACAGATCTGAGGGTTCCCATGGCTCTGAACTGAGTACCACAGATCTGAGGGTTCCCATGGCTCTGAACTGAGTGCCACAGATCTGAGGGTTCCCATGGCTCTGAGCTGAGTACCACAGATCTGAGGGTTCCCATGGCTGAGCTGAGTACCACAGATCTGAGGTTCCCATGGCTCTGAGCTGAGTGCCACAGGTCTGAGGGTTCCCATGGCTCTGAGCTGAGTGCCACAGATCTGAGGGTTCCATGGCTCTGAGCTGAGTGCACAGATCTGAGGGTTCCCATGGCTCTGAGCTGAGTACCACAGATCTGAGGGTTCCCATGGCTCTGAGCTGAGTACCACAGATCTGAGGGTTCCCATGGCTCTGAGCTGAGTACCACAGATCTGAAAGGTAGTGGAGTGAAAATGTATCGCAGGTGATATACAGAGAGTTAAAAAATGTGTGCACCAAGATTTTTCACAAGCTCCCGGGGTCCTCACTAGGGTACTTAGGTAGCTAGCAAGAGAGATTTTCATTAAAGCCTTAACCAAAGTGATTACACAAGATGCACCCAGCCCCTCAGGAGTAACATCAGCTATTTGTTGACGTTGGACCGTCCATGTAGGGAGCGCGCGAGCTGTTGCTATTTCTTCTCAAATCTAAGATGAAAGACATCTTCTCGCACTGATATCCCATCGTAACATCCCTTCAGATCTTGAAATAATTACGGTATCTTTTTCTTCTTTTTCTTTCGACGAAATATCTAGATTTGTGCAGAGGTGATGACGCGTTACAAAGCGAATGTAAATAAATAAAGTAACAATGGCCTACATTATGGGGGTTTATCATTTAAATAATTTATGCGTTTGATATTATCGCATAACCTGCAGCCCTAATAAATTATAGTTGGGTAGAAATTCGGGACCAATGAAGATCGCGTGCGCTGTGACTTCGCGACGAGATCCGCTCGCGCGATTGCCCACGTGTCGGCTAATGCTATTAGCACGCAGCGTTTTGCCGCACACATGACTTTGCAGGTAACGATCTCCCTATCGGGCCATTCGATCTATCTCTAGAAGCAACAGATGGGCAAAAGAAAAAAAAAGAAGCCCGACGGGTTTGGTTAGTTATCAGTATATCGAGGGTGGGGGATGTAGGTAAATACTTGAGATACTGGTTGCAAGGTGAAACGGTGCGGTCGATACCTGACGGTATTGTGGGCCGGCAGAAAAGGAAGATAAGGTCTTCTTCCGTGCTTTGGTGGGGGGGGTGGTATTCAGATTTATGTGGCGGAGACGGACCTGCCTGTGAGTGCTTCAGCTACAGCAGAAATTACCGTATCTGGCTGCCATCGACATCTGAGAGAGAGAGGAGCATCCTCAATCAATTAGATGGACAACGGTTTTCTGTGGGGGGTGGGTTAAAGAAGAAAGAGACGCGTATTTAAACAAAAAGATGAAGTTATAATCTAATCACGACATAAAATATTTTATAAATTCAATATAGACAAAAACAATATCTTTTTAAAAATAAACAAGTATAAAATATAAATCTGAAAAATGTCCAACAGACTGATACATTTGTTGCTATGGAAACGTGTGCATAGTATATTTCCCATATAGTAACCAACCAATCTGAAAGGAAAAGTTAATTATCTTTCTTTCGCCTCTTAAGGAAAGGAAGTACCCGTTGATGACGAGGTTCCTATAGCCGTCACTAAGAAATAAATATTTTTAAAAGATAAATAAAGAAATAATCGGGAAAACCCACATCAGCCTTCGATCCGAATATATGACTTTAAAGTCGACTATGAGAGTTAATCAGGAAGAGCCGCATTTTCGGCATATAGCCCGCCACGTGTGGGCGTGACCCCTTCGTGTAAGGGGTGCGAGGCAACTGTCTCTCCATCCGTGATTTACAATGAATAAAAACACAGCTCAACGCTAAACTGACCCCGACTCAGCTTCGGGTGGAGTCGCCCGAGGAAGGAGGTTGGGCTGGTTACTGGGAGGCAGGGGTCCAACTCTCGGAGGTGGGAACAGTTTGTCTAATGTCCAGAAAAACAGAAGCCAGTGGTTTCGTTTTAAGATAAGGTACAGAATCAGTTCCTCTTGGTTTATTAACAGCTGTATTGGTTAACACCAGGGTTCGCCAGTAAAGACGGGTTTGTAACTAAGGCGGCAGGGACAGGGCGCGTAATCTGTCAGCCCTGAAGGAAGGAATCAAGAAGGAAGGTTCTCCTAATTAACCGCCTGGGAGCTGACATCAAAGGTAGTTTTTTGTTCGCGTGCCCTCCTCACCAGCTGCCGGTAAAGATGGAAAGACACCGAGGTGGAGCGCATCCGTACGACCGGGCAGCGAACAGTGATGGGACCAACCGACCGGTTCATGTACACGAGGGCAGAGAAATCAAAGACAGTGTTTACGTCGGTGCTCACAGCGTGCAACGAAAGGGTAAACGGCGTGTTGCCAAGCAACACTGATGTGAGAGTACTCGAACGCACCCTCTGGCTGTGCACTCGTGAGCAAATAAACAACATGGCCGCGTACCGAGCATCAGCAGTCGGCAAAACCCGTGACAGAGTCCCGTGATAATCGACGAGTGGGTGTTGATGGACATGTTAATGCATTTGGCAAAGCATCCATACCATCATCCACGAACACCTGAACGTTCGGGGGGTGTTCGTTGGGTCCCAGAGCAATCGGCAGACGGATCGTGTGAGCATATGTCATACGTACACAGCTTTTCCTGTAGCGTTACCAGGAAGAAGGTGACGAGATTCTTTCTCGTACTGTCACCGGCGATGAAAAATCGGTGCGTATTTCGATCCAAAAACCGACGACAGAGTACGCAGTGGAAACATCTAGCGTTACCAAACATCCAAAACATTCTTCAAAAGACAACCCTCCGATAAGGCCATGCTACTGTTGTTTTGGGACTTCCGGAGACCAGACTTTGCCCACTTCATGCAGCTGGAAAACTGAAACAAGGTGTTCTGCTACAGTATAAAAATGCGAGACCACGGTGGTTGGGCAACCACTGGAACCCTGAATCTCTGTTACATCCTCTACGGCGCAGATTTTACGTCCGACTGTCATCTCTTTGGGCCCCTGAAAGATGTTCCCCGATATCGAAGATTTGCTAGTGATCACGAGGCGAAACAGGTGGCTTACACAGTAACCAAATAGTTTCTACTAGGATGGTATCAGTAAACTTGTGCGTTGTTGGACTACATGCGTTGTGAAATAGGGAGACTACGTTGGAAAGAGATGCGGTCCAATAAATGATACCCGATTACTTGTTTTATTTATTAACTGCCTTTATTTTCTGAAACAGCCTCGTGTATGTATATTTATGTGAGTGTTTCTCTCTCTCCTCTTAGCTGGAATGGGATCTAATGTGTGGCATTTGATGCTAATCTGTAACAGGGAATCAAACGAATATATTTCTTTACGTCTACATACATTTTGATTATGCGTTTGCAATGCGCCCCTTAAGGTATATTTCTGAAGTCATTCCACCTATAAATGTTTTTTCGACTTAATTCATAAAATTGATTATTTTTTTTATTAAAAAAAGAAGAAGCAAACTTCACGCCTCTGAGTGATGTCGTACATCAAGGGGTTGGCAAACTTTGTCTATCGGCACAAAAGGGCACTTGCTCGGCAGACATTTTAGTCCGACGTGGAAGCCAGGAGGCAAAGGAGGCAGGAACATTTTTCCATATATATATATAGAGAGAGAGTCAAGAAATCACTGGCTCTCCAGCAGCTGTTGTCTTGGTGTTGAAATATCGACCACACCGTGTTTACATGAAACAGAAATTTACGAGAATACCTCAAGCGAGCTGCTTTGTCAGGTTCCGCTCAATCTACGTGATCCTGTGTCCACGGCGATATTTACTGCATCCATAACATCCTAATCGATTTTTTTTTTTTTTTTACAAGCTGAATCGATTAGAGTTAATGATGTCAATGTAAACTTGTGTACAGGTATCGCGAGTAACAGGTTCTCTCTCTCTCGGGCAGTCGATGGACTTGTTTCCTATCCTAACCTTTTTAATGGTTTATAATGATAATAATTATTATAATATATTGCAGCATGAACACACAATAGGTAAATGAATATCAATCAATAATAAAAACAAAAGACGGAACTAAAGAGAATATTCCAAAGAGCGGAACCTGTCGAGTGCCTGAAAGGATGGAAATATGGCCAAATGTCGACTTGGTCGTAGAATCCCATTGCATACAAAAAAGATCATTTGGAAAACCCTGGGCGAATACTGCTTCAAGCCGGGTGATGAAGTGGTGGGATTGTTCTTCAAAAGTTTGCTTCAGGTGGCAATCAATCGAGTTTGTCACAATTACTGGTATTTTTTTCCAGAAATGCTTGAAGAAATAGGAAATCCACGTGACCTCGTGCCCATAGCAACTTTAAAAGTCTTTTGTTGTTGTTGTTGTTGTTGGGGTAGTAAAATCATTCAAAAGACTTTTCTCAGAGCAGGAATTTGTGTCTGTCAGGACACTTAGAATAATTAATGTAACCCAGGAAAATAACGCCAACGTACAGCTGATGCTTCCTGTCAAAGCTACTAGAATCATTCAGTACTAACGTGTAGTCGATGTTAGACCAGAGCAGTAAAACCGTTCTGCATATTACTATCGACACCAGTTGGTGCCAACAAACAGTTCACGCTTGGCTCGATTAATGAGAAATTTGTCAGGATTAGCGACGACATATCGTGTTAATGCTTGTCTGGATAAGTACCTGTGCAGATGATGCTTATCGAGACGGAAAGAGCGATCGGTAACTAAACGCAATGTGTCGATAACCCTAACACCTTATTTAACTATCATTACATTCCGTACACTTTTCCAAATGTTACTTGGCAATAATAATAATAATAATAATAATAATAATAATAATAATAATAATAATAATATAATAATAATAATAATAATAATAATAATAATAATAATAATAATAATAATAATAATAATAATAATAATAATAATAATAATAATAATAATAATAATAATAATAATAATAATAATAATAATAATAATCATAATAATAATAATAATAATAATAATAATAATAATAATAATAATAATAATAATAATAATATAATAATAATAATAAAACGTTGAAGTACATTGCAGGAAGAAATAATACGTTAATTGGAATACTTTATAATATGTAAAAACTAGTATGAAGAAAAGTAAAATATATATTTATACAGAGGAAAAACTGGGTATAAAATACAAATTACACGTGAAAGAATTGCATCTCATGTGTCAAAATGAAATACACCTTAGTACAGCCATCTGATGGGATTAGTTATCACGCCATACCTGCAGAAGGACTAAAAAAGTATAGGTTGTAATATCGACGTAATTTGGTAAATGTGCAATGAATACCATGGCTCCTGAGAAAGAAGTATCACAAGAGAAGCAAACAGAAATCGAAATCTTAGCTAGTGTGAGCTACTCCATGTGCCAGATTACAGCCCAATTTCACTTTTCACGGGGAGACCATGAGAAGGAAAGGCAGCCGAGAAAGAGAGCCCAAACTCTCTAAAAATAGAGTTAAATTCCTCAGTATATGTTTTCTATGTGATAGACAAGAACCAGTAGACATCTTGCAAAGGACATGGCTGCAAGCATGGATGGATATCAAGGCTTTTTCAAAGCATTAAACATGTAGCTGCCCGGAAAACTTTGCTGGGGAGAGGAGACCAAACAGCAAGGTTGGAATGGACAGCATAAATGAAACCAAACCTAGAAAAGTAAAGGTGCTATTTACAGATAAGTCAAAATTTGAAGTGTTTGGCGATAATCAATGGTAGTTTGTCTGAAGATGGACCAAGGAGTGGCAAAGGGGCAGTCAGTGCACATCAGCTACAGTGAAGCACGGGGATGAATCGATCCAAGCGTGGGACTGCATATCAGCCAGGGGTCGCAGAGATTCACATAAAATCGAAGGTGTACCGACTACTGACAGGACCCTATTCCCTCAGGAAGACATATTATTGGGGTGAGAATTCATCTTCCAGCATGACAATGACCCCCAACTATACAACCGATGTGTTGAAATCTATCTGGGATGTAAAAAAGCTGATGAGACACTCACAAAGATACCATGGCCTGCACAAAGTTCTGATATACATACCATTGAGTTATGTGGTTACTATGAAAGTCAAACAACATCCATATAGCCTAGATGGATTTTGGAACGAGCATGAAAATAGGCTGCCATGCTGCACACAAAGCAAAGGACCCATATACCAAATGCTAGCGCGATGTACAACATATTAATGTTGGTTTTTGTATATTCTCTGCATAATGCGCTGTGTATGTATTATATGCATCTATCAGCTGCAATTACTCATCTGTGCATATGCTCGGTGTGTTTCTGTAATTATTTCGAATACTGTGTGTATATATATATACAAACCACACCTCATTAAATATTCAAATCAAATTGTTACAAAGATGCTGACCGAACCGAAGACTTGGAGAAGGAACTGATCACCACAGTCTTCTGTCAGCCCTCACTCAATTAGAATTCAGAAGTCTAACGGAGAAAACGTTATTTCTCATGAGCCGGAGATTTCGCACAATGACGCACAGGTGGAGCGACGAAAAGCGTTCAAAGAATGAGATGTAGATGCGATAATGAATTCACAAAGCGCACAGGTGAACATGGCCTCTATTCACACACAAAAGAAAACAACAACACGAAAGCTGCGCTTCGTGTGAACGACTTTACCTGGTGTGTACGGGGAACATCGACGGTGAGGGGACGAGCGTGGTTCCTCGTTAGAAATCGGCCGGCTCTAGAACGCCCGCCCATATGGGGCTGTAGCAGACGATGGGAATGGTTTCCTTGCCTCAAGGAAACAATTACTTTTTGTTTATTACGCATAAATACCCATTCAGAGAAGTTTGTGGAGATACAGGAAAAGCGAGGTATTTTCCCACCTTCATCGCACGCTCCGCGTCTGGTCGACACCAGGGGTCGCCTCTGGCAGGAAAACTCTACCACAGGTACGATGCTACTCAAAACTGTATTCACCAGGTGTTGGGTTTATTTCATTTTAAACTGGTAAAAAAAAACACACAACAACAACATCAGACTCTGTTCGTTTAATTTATCAGAAAAACAATCGGAAAAGGCCAACGTTTACTTGGCAGGATTCTCTGTTCAGCTTTTACATTTTTGCATAAATGTAGGACTTTTTGCCCCGTTGTGACCGTGGATTTTCCGGCCGGAGAGGGCTAAGTGTTGGAATGGTTCCTAGTAGAGAGCCTGCTGGCTGGAAGAACAAGCACATTTCCATTTACTTGATCTGCTGGTAACCCTTTTCAAACAAATCTATTTTATTCTGGAGTATTCACAGGGAGATTGTGGTTCATCAGGTGCTATAAACTACCAGAACGGAGAACCAATCAAATGTAGTTATAATGATGAAATAATACATACGACTTCAGCAAAAGGCTTTCTTCTGTCGGAGTGTTACAATCTTGGGTGTAACATACCTCGGGGTTAGGTGTAACATTAACACTATATTTTAAAATAGGGATCTTTCTTGTGCACCAAACTAGATAAAGACCTTCAAACAAGTAAAACTCTAGCATTTCTCCCGTTAAAGCTGGTTAACGCCTCATAACCCTGCCCGACCAGTCTGGTCCAGCAGATCCGCTAACACACCACGGATCTGGAGCTTTAACGCTCTATCTCCCAGATATCTTGAGGTCCTGAGGCTACAATCCAAAAATAGTCTTTGACACCTTTCCTGCATAGTTTCCCTATTTGTGTTATTTTTTAAAAGTGTCTGGGCTCCAGAAAAGTAAAGGGGCTGAATTACTCAACTGCGGACAGAGGACCTGAACATTAGAATGAAATTGAGAAGACTAAAGACGATTGAAATCCTTGCGGAAAGTAATTTATTTCTAAGATCCTCTTCTCTGGATGCTGGGGCTTTGATGGACGACCGAGATCAACAAATAGAACAACGAAGACGGTGCCCCCCTGATTGTTTCGACTCGACTACGAGAATTCTTCTGGTGTTTAATTCGAATCGTGAAAACAAATAGCGTACGTACTAATTTACCGACCAGAATACCTGTTTACCTTTTTTTGTAACAACCAGCCCCGTATGGAAAACCTACAAAACTGACGGGCCCTGAGGCGGGGCGCGAGAAGCACCGGAAGTCAGACATTTGAGCCTCGCGGGTGAAACGTGAAACAGAATTTCTCAATAGGTAAACAATCGCTTTGGCGGTGTAAGGACAGAACCGCTCCCATCGTGAAGAGTCTGGTTAATTCTCACAAGCCCTTTTTTACAGGACATAAGCCCTGACAGAACCTTACACCTACCCCTGTTACTTCCGTACCCCGGGGTCTCCCCTATTTTCAGTCTACTCTTGTTACCTTTTGTGTTCTCTATGATTAGTTTCATCGTCATCATCATATGCCATTACCGATTCAGAGATCGACAGTCCTGGATCATTATTTTATGATCCAAGATGGACCAGGGGGACAGGGTTATGTATAGTATACTTGAGACATCAAAAAAGATACTAACACATATATAATAAATAATACTTGTCAGCAATGGCAGCGGTAGCCACTCTTACACCACCTTCCACAATTGTGATGCACAACCATGACACGCAAAAGTCGCATGCAGTCTTTATGACAGAAGAGCTCAAGCCTTTACAGGTGCCAGTCTCTGTCTTTTGTATTACTGTTTAAGATACCAGACATTTTAATTTTTTTTTTTTAATTTGCGATAAATTCGTTTATAAAATGCACACAGCGGAGAATTTACTACTAAGAAACTAATTAAAATGAAAACTGTTGTTCACAGAAAGAACAGGACTTTGGATTTCAGTATAAGAAAGGAAAACTTTTCTCATTAAAACGAGCATCACCCGTTGGTGTTATTACTGCATCCCATCCATTAGAAAGCTACGATCGTTATATCTGCAGCTGACGGAAGCAGGTAACACTTTTGCTTTCTTTAAAACTTTTTTCTTATTTTATCTAGAGTTTTTCTTGAACTCATCTTCCATTGCCATTTTTGTTTGTTCACTTGCTTGATTTGCTCTATGAAATAAAAATTAAGGGCTATATGTTTAGTCAGGCCGGCATAACATCTTCTTTTCTGTACCTGTGATATGTAGCCCCCCCCCACGAAGAATTACATACCTTATTGACGAAGATTGACTGATTTAGCAGAACAAAACAGATTATCCGTTCTTCGCATGAGTGATTATACCGTTTTTGTCATGACCAAGTCTGCTAGTAGCTCCTTATAAAATCTGTTGTTTGTTAAAATCTATTTACTACAGTTTTAGTATTAAGTTTGTATGAAAAGTTCTTTGAAAAACAAAGTTTTTTTTTAAAAATATAAATCACTTAAAAAAACATGGGTGGGATTCAGTCGTGAAGAAAGGTGAGGAAAACGAGACATTAGCCAATATTCATTAAATATAAATAATAATAATAATTAGCAGTTTTTCTTTTTTAAATTTGAAGTTTCGAAACCGGGTTTCTGTTCAGACCTGCAAGTTCACTACAAAACATTAGCAGGGTAACGTCTCGGCTGTACGTAAGAACAGCGTACATTTTAAAGAATAATCAGAAATCCATAAGATTTCTGATAAAAAAAAAGGGGAAACTTTCGCTGAATTTATCGTGAACTTTATCAAATTAGTCGAACTAAAAGAACATAGGTGAGTGGAGATCTTCACATTTAAAAAATGACAAAAGTAGAAAAACTTACAGATTATGAATCTTAGGAGACTTTTGGAGCAATGATTTTAGCTGCGAATTCCTTGGCGTCCAAGTCTTTAGCGCTAAACTTACTGGCCTTGTTTAGGGGGAACGTACCAGGGGTTAATCCTAGCACCTGTTTATAGCCAAGAGCATCTAAAAGCTCTTCACATATTTTCTCTGAATTTCCGGTAAAATGGTTAGAGCAACGACGAAAAGTTGGGTTGAAATACGAAACATGACAATTCTTGCCACCTCTATGAAAACAAAATGAACGAGGAAAAGAATAAAATTTAAAGCTGTTCACAGTTTCTGCAACAGTTCATTTAGCTAGAAACAGAGCGAATAGACGGACGGACAGTGGATGCGGTTGTTAGAGAGTTTGTATATGAAATTCGAAGCCACACGTTCAACAAGGGGGCGGGTTACCCCTGAAGGTGGAACGCCTGTTTTCTGGGGATTCTGGAATCTGACAGTAGACCCCATTCGCGCGCAAGCTTTGGTCTACGGTGACCAAAAAATGGTTTAGCAATTGCACGCACCCTCCTCCATCAACACCATGGACAGGTTCCTTAGGGCCACCCCGCCATCACGCAAGCTGCGCCCTGATAACATACACGGGCCGAAATAGTTGGCTGGAGCAAGAAGTCTATTTTTTTAAATATGAAGAAATTACTTTAAAAGTTATATCTTTTAATTTCATCGAAACAAGGTATGAAGTCGGATCGTGGAGGGGTCTGTCTGTCTGTCTGTCTGTCCGGCTGGCTGTTCCCTCTTCACCCTGTGTAGATTCTGTATTTTATGATAGGAGACCCGAACATCTACCAAATGGGGGCAGGGGACTGCGTGGGCCGACACGAAGTTAATCCACCCACCCCGACCCCTCTAAAAAATTAATCAGTAAACTCTTTTGATTAACAATGAAAGGAAACTCATCACCTGGAAGATGTCCATCCAAAACGAAATGGCGCTAACGAAGGAGACAGAACCAACTCACAGACGCAATCCTAACCAACGCGCACTATACACGTGTATCACTATATACGGTTCTGAGGAAGAGTAGGCTGTCTGTATCATCATTTGAATCGTTTTATTGGAGCATTATTCAGAAAGACGGAAAGCGTTAAAACTATAAAATATATATATTTAAAGGTTCACCTATTTTCAATATTTGGCAGGAATATCAAGATTTTATCCTTTTTAAGAAAAAAAAACCCAGCTGGTTGCCTGACCTGACCTGGAAGAACCAGTGACTAATGTAAATTATGCAAAAGAACCGGGCAGTCATTAGATATAATAGAAAGTCGAGAGATGTAAATACACAGGTAAACCAAGGAAGCTCAGGGATATCTCGTGTTGTTGTAGCGTTTTACTTAACGTGTAAAATAAAACCGAATAGCGAGAAGTAAATCTCTCCAACCTGTGTTTACACGAGGACTTCGGTTCATCCCCGTGCTGCGCTGTTCAGGACGATAATCCAGAACCGATCGAACCTTTGCCTTAAGTGCAGAGGTGTTTCCTTTTCACAAATCGAGACGAACAGAAATTTAACACCACGCGCGCTTAGAAGCGAAACATCCGAGTTTTCTGATTCAAAATCCTTAAAGCTGAATCACCCAAACCCCACAAACAGGTATTTTTAGTAGTAAAGCCGGGTGATTTTACAGTGACCTAAATTAGCGAGCCATTTTAAGAAATTAATACATCAAAGAACACATGAAGATGTAGAGATACGAGCGGGGTTGGAGATTATAGCCACATTCAGATCAACTGCAGCAACCGTCCTAGCGAAATTATCGTGTGGTGCTCTTTTGGGAACACCACAGATGGCAGCAGTGGTGCAGATGTCTGACTGAGCACTTTATACACTGCTGTGGAAACCACGCAGATAGACAACTGACACGTGGCGAATATCGTTATTTTACTGAAGTAGCCTTCCATTCTTGTCGCGAAAACACCTACCGTATTCTCGGTACAAGGTACAAATATTGCTAGGGGACGGCCCTTAGTCTGGCCAAGCTAAACTCCCTAAGTGAAGACAGTCAAACTTCCCTTGTTAACATCATCGAAACCAATTGCTTAAGTTGGCTTAGAACTGCGCGTGTACTTTGCTGTGATCTGTAAGTCCAGGCCACCATTGGACTAGCTGGCCAGGGTTCTCTGATGGTGTGAAGTCATCGCCCGGACGCTTTACTTGTTGCAATATCTTATTTAGCTGTTTTTACTGAATACATCTACACATAAATAAATAAATAAATAAATAAGGATGTGCTTTTAAGATAAATAAAAAAAACAGAAATAACAGACTAATCAATAAAATCGATCTTGGTTTTTTGTGAATATACCAGAAATGTTCAAATGGAGCCCGGCTGGAATAACATTTCTGTAATGGTATCCGGCCAGGTTTTATGTGAACGTCTCTAGTACATTTGCTATCATAGGTCTGTCATTTGTAATGGTAAGTAACTAAACAAACAAAAAGTATCGATAGCCCAAATTAACTCTCCGGGGGTATTGAGCATCCAGTGGTGACTTCCCACCTTCTTGTGAAACTTCTTCGAATGACTGAAACATGCAGAAAAACTGAAATCGAATTTTACGTGATGCTTGTTTCAAGAAGACGTGGGCGCGACGCGATCGACGATCGTGGTTCTGTTTTGTTGTTTTGTGTTATATGTATTTTAAAAAGATAAAAGAACAATAGGCCGCTTTCTTGAAATGGCAGAAGACTTAGCTGTCGGTGCTCGTGAACGGCGAGTGTTTGTCCGGTGTCACGACTGTTTAGGAGTCGCCCTTGTCTCTGCAGCTTTAGGAAAACAGCGAAAGCAAGTAAAAATAAATAAAAAGAAAGAACATACAATTCGGCTTTTCAGTGCGAGGCCGCTCTGATCTTCCGCTCGAACAGGGGACTTCATTCATGCCAGCCGTGGCACGTGGTTACCAGCGAATCATTGCTTCCGGTATGGTTTGTGCGTCTGACGTCACAACCGGATTCTCGGTCGGGGGATGGGCGGTGGCCAGGAACCAAGCCCGACAGAGAAAGGAGGCTAAACAGGCAAAACCCCGCTGTTGAAAACTTTTCTTTGAGAACTTATCATGTCTAAATTGTTCGTCTTTGATGGTTTCCGAAACTATCCCAACTGTAGAAGATTAAGTGACTTTTAAATTATATAAATATATATATATATATATATATGCACTAGTACACGCATGTATGTGTATATAAAATCAGGAAGTAATAAACGGCTTCTCATGTAACAGGTGCGCGCCAGCCCAGTTATAGAAAGACTGCATCAAACGTGAACGTTGATCAGGTTTTGATACGAGTGAGTAGCGACTGCATTAACAGAAACACGTGTGCCGACTTTTATCTGCATGGAGTCAGCTGCTTGTTTCTCTGACGTGAAGGAAACCTTTGATAGACCGCCTTGTAGTAGCCACACACGGCTGGTGTGCTTGACCGTGGATGACAGGTGACGCGGAGCGATCGTACACTTACTTAGGTAGAATATTCATTCTTTGTACCGATCTGTTCTACCGCAGACTTTTTTCTTTCTTGTCTGTGTATACAGTACACCTGCCGTAAATGAATACGCGATCTGTGCACTTACAAGTGCGCATTAGTACGTACACACGGAACTAGTTAATTGTGTACACAAGTGAGATTATATCGCAAAAGTACAAAGTAAAGAAAATATCTTAAAAATTTTTCTATATTTAAGTCGTTCAGCTTAATGTATTTCTCATGGTCTTTCAGTACCATGCCATTTTCTAGTACATTTTACTTATGTATAACTTTGCCAAAAGATTCTCAGTCGCTGATATCATCTCATTTCGTTAGGAACATTCTTTCACAGCTATTTCTTCCTTCTTGATACTAAGAATCGTCGCTAGGCAAAGTTATTGCATCACACGCGGAAACTGAAGCAAGCAAAAGAGTGATTTCGAAGCAGGGAAAAAACCACAGCAATCCGTCAGTCAGCCTCATTACGCCGAACTTAAAACACGTTTGACAAACACCGGTCTATCAGCTGGGATTAGCGTCCTGTTACCTAGAAAACTGGCCAGTGACAAATGGTCACAAGATGTTACAGTTTGCTTAAGATGAGATTAGCCGAAGCACGGTTCATAATTAAAGCGCCCGGGTCGAACTCTCGCAGTCTTTAATGTCTCAGCCAGTATGACTTTGGAAATCATTGTAACAAGTTTTGTTTACCGACACAGTTTTTTAAAGTAATATTAAACGTTATCAGCACACCTGCGCTGACGAGATTACGGAGACTTAGAAGTTTTCTTCCTTTTTTAAGGGGATTAAAACGTATATTTTCGTCTTATTTTTAACTTTCGATTTCGTTTTTATTTAACTCAGCAGTGATAGTTTTTTTGATTCTAATGGGAACTGAAGTCTGACAAAATATCTCCGCATTTTGTTGAGATTCAGATCTAGTTACATTTATTACTTTAGGCCGCAATGTTTATATTCAGTACTAGGAAATATAAACAAGTCAGGGTTACTTGTTTCTGGTTGCGTTCTTGACTCAAAACTTGAATAAAGTCACTAAATATCACATATATATTTTAACCCTGCAACTTTAAAACTTTTGTGGAAACTGGCGTCGGGTCACATAGATCTGAAATAATGGGAAGGGGACCTTCCTGCGGTGTAGGTCATCTAGTGCTGAGGTAACCTGTTCGTATTAAGGCACTAAAGTCCGAAAAACTGTTAGAAATCATAGTTACTTTCTAGAACTTCGTAGGCTTATGAATCATGTCATAATACAGGCAGGAGGCAAGAAATAAATGAAAATTCGGCGTCGCCATATGAAATATTTTGCTCAGATGATAATTTTTCCACATATTGATGTTTATAACGTCACCTCAAATCAAGACTATTGGATGTCCCTGATTGGTATTTCGCTAGAAAGAAATGGAGGGATCTGTAGGAGAACCCTAGCAGCTCTCTTCACGCCTTCCACACTTATAAATCCAAACAACGTCTTAATCCACCGAACTGATGGAATTACAGGTCTGGATTCGAATCCTTGTCAGAATCATCTGGTTTTGGCGTACCTCTCTAGTATATACAGGTGCATCTCAAAAAATTAGAATATTGTGGAAGAGTTCATTTTTCCCCGTAATTTAATTCAAACAGTGAAATTTCATATATTATAGATTCATTACACATAAAGTGAAATATTTCAAGCCTTTTTGTTTTAATTTTGATGATTACGGCTTACAGCTCATGAAAATCAAAAATCCACTATCTCAAAATATTAGAATATTTCATAAGATCAATAAAAAAAAAGGATTTATAATATAGAAATGTCGAACTTCTGAAAAGTATGTTCATTTATGCACTCAATACTTGGTCAGGGCTCCTTTTGAATGAATCACTGCATCAATGCAGCGTGGCATGGAGGCGATCAGCCTGTGGCACTGCTGAGGTGTTATGGAAGCCCAGGTTGCTTCGATAGCGGCCTTCAGCTCGTCTGTATTGTTGGGTCTGGTGTCTCTCATCTTCCTCTTGACAATACTCAATAGATTCTCTATGGGGTTCAGGTCAGGCGAGTTGGCTGGCCAATCAAGCACAGTAATACCATGGTCAGCAAACCAGTTACTAGTAGTTTTGGCACTGTGGGCAGGTGCCAAGTCCTGCTGGAAAAGGAAATCAGCATCTCCATAAAGCTTGTCAGCAGACAGAAGCATGAAGTGCTCTAACATCTCCTGGTAGACAGCTGCGTTTACTTTGGACTTGATAAAACACAGTGGACCAACACCAGCAGGTGACATGGCATCCCGAATCATCACTGACTGTGAAAACTTCACACTGGACTTCAAGCAACTTGGATTCTGTGCCTCTCCACTCTTCCCCCAGACTGTGGAACCTTGATTTCCAAATGAAATGCAAAATTTACTTTCATCTGAAAAGTGGACTTTGGATCACTGAGCAACGGTCCAGTTCTTTTTCTCCTTAGCCCAGGTAAGACGCTTCTGACATTGTCTCTGGTTCAAGAGTGGCTTGACACTAGGAATGCGACACTTGTAGCCCATTTCCTGGACACGTCTGTGTGTGGTGGCTCTTGATGCACTGACTCCAGCCTCAGTCCACTCCTTGTAGAGCTCCCCCAAGTTCTTGAATCGGCTTTGCTTGACAATCATCTCAAGGCTGCGGTCATCCCTCTTGCTTGTGCACCTTTTCCTACCACACTTTTCCCTTCCAGTCAACTTTCCATGAATATGCTTTGATACAGCACTCTGTGAACAGCCAGCCCTTTCAGCAATGACCTTCTGTGGCTTACCTGTCAATGAGTGTCTTCTGGACAACTGTCAAGTCAGCAGTCTTCCCCATGATTGTGGTTGTGTGTACTGAACCAGACTGAGAGATTCATGGTATTTATACTGCATAAATAGTGATTTACTCAAACTCAAAATGGAATATTCTAATATTTTGAAATACATTTTTTCTATTTTTTTAGCTGTAGGCCGTAATTATCAAAATTAAAATTAAAAAATGCTTGAAACATTTTAGTTTACATGTAATGAGTCTTGATATACAATTTTCACTTTCTGAAATAACTGACAAAAAATATTGAACTCTTCCACAATATTCTAATTTTTTGAGATGCACCTGTATTTTCCTTTACCAGTTATCCACATGGGTTTTTTCAAGCTCACCGGTTTTCTCCTGCATTTAAAAAGTAAAGAGTCCTTGTAGAGACTTTGGTTGGGACAGCCAAAGTTAGAATAAACCAGATGTTCAAGTGCTGGCCATGTTTTTCGGTGCCACGTCCGGCTAGTGTTCCAGATAGGGTGCACGACAAAAACTACTCATGAAACTAACCGAAAGACAGGAATATATACATACCTGAAATGACTTTCCCTGCGTTAAGTTTTGCATTATAAATAATTTAAATACAAACACTGGTAGCTATACTTGCAGAATCATCAGTGCAGTATTCTTGGATAATATTTTGATGTAAATGATCTCATGCCATGAAGTTCTGACATAAACTCTTCGTTATGTATGTTTTATAACGGTCATATGTTAATATACACTTAAGTATACGTATCAGATAATTGATTAATATGGGATATTTCAACGGTGAGTCGAAAATTATGGCCCACACTTTACACGCACACACAGAGTACAAATAACTATGGAACATACCACCAGAATATCAAAAGTAAACATATATTTCTACTATTTATTAAACAGTTAAACACAGAAGTGTGTATCTTTTAACGTTTGCTCCACTAGATGGCACTTTTCATATCTACTTACAAAACACTTACTTAATAAATAATTGTTGCACTTTGATATTATTTTGATGCGAAAATAGCAATTTTTATTACTGTATATATAAATCAAGGTGAAAAGGTGTATTGTGTATTCATCTATATCTGTTTCCATTCTTTAAATCTTTATACATTTTTTTCCTCGTTTTTTAAGGTTGGTGTAGACATAAAGACAAAATCTAGATAAATATTTCGAATTTTGCTTTAGTTTATCGCCAACATAATAAAACCAATTCAGCAGATAAGTAACATATCGTAAACTCGGAAAATTGGCATCTCCTTTATATTAGAGTTTTTTTTAAAAAAGAGGGCAAATGACAAGAATTTTGTGCCCATCTAAACGGACTTCAGATACACGATAAACAAGTTCAAGGTGTAAACGTATCTTGACGTCATTCAAAAAGAATTCGTGACTTAATTTTAAAGAAAGATGATCTAAAAGCACTGAATATTTTCTGTATGACGGATGCATTGCGAACCATTATGAATGCACCGGGTGATTTCGCTCCGACAGGCAGCGTGCGATCTGTCTGCGAGAGGAACACTGTCTTACACTGAAATGAAAATAATGGAGCAGTTCTACTGAGGATAAAGCGTAGAGCAAAGCTTTCTTAACTGATAAAACTGAAACCATAACCAGAAAATAAATAGCCTGTTTATAAATAACAGATTTGGTCAGTTTGGGCGAATAATGGTTTGGGAGAGGTTTACGAACATTTCCACCAGCGCTGTGTTCGAGGAGGCCACTCAATTGTAAAATTTTGGAAATAAAAGGCACTTATTTAGCAAATCCGAACAACAACAAGAAAAATTGGATGAGCAAAATTATGCTGTTCCACAGTAAAAACCGTTAATTGTACGTTCAGATAGTAAAAAATATACCCCTATAGAGATTCCGGAAGCTAAATTTTGACGGATTTTATTCTGCTTTTGATAGATTTTCACTTGTGTTTTTATCAAAGAAGATCATCGAGTAATCCACGTAAAAATATCTGTTTTGCTCTCCGTTTGTGTAGCTGGTAATACACACCATAGATGTGGTACCTGCAGTCGGTCGACACTGTGGTTCTATAAGACCACGTGTTCCCCTCGCAATTATCACTGTAAATAATAACAAGAAATAATTAAAAGCATTAAACGAATCTCTTATCAGTGTTAGGATATTTACTAATTTCCCAAGAATCCACAGAAATAATTTTTCAAGTAAACTTTAATTAAAGTAAAATAATAGCAAAATATTTTCCTTTATTTTTAAAATCCCAGATAAAACGAAATTTAATGAGCAACCTTAGAAAAAAATAGCATCCGTGAAAAAGTTAGCTTAGACACGAATTAGATATTTGTTTTTACTAATCCTAGTTTTACCCATTTTTAATTGTTTCTTATTTTAAAGTTGTTTTGTGTATAGTTTCTTTTTCCCCCATGTATAAGTCGTGAGTTTGAATAGCGTACAACTGTTTCTTTCTTTGTAAGAAAAGAAAATTAATTAGTACTTAGCAGCGGCAGCAGGCGGCCAATCACCCAGAGTAAATCTATCAGTTTATTCTTCTCGATTAAAAAAAAAGAAAAAATATTTAAACTTTATTAAAGCAAATGTTTCACGTGATGGAACTAATTCAACAGTTGTGCTCCACCAAGAAAGAATACAATATAAAGCTTAAAAGAATTTCTAAGACAATATGCATTATTTCTTTCTGACACTCCAAGAAAATTAATACTGATTACCATTGCTTTTATATTCATAGACGATCAACCGCAACAGGTGTTTGCTGATCCGCGTGCAGGTGCGCCACGCAGCTAACAAAAGCTGGGATCGACGCCCTGCCCATTGCAGCGACAAGACAACATCTCATCTAGCGATTAATTGGAACAACGGCCATTATATAAAAAACACACACAAAAACCTTTTTTTCCTTTAGGGATAAAAGCATAAAGCAGTCATTAGCAGCTGGTTTTATGACTGATATTTATTTAATTAAGAGTTAAGCTGATGAGGCTATGATTGTGAAAGAACCAAAGTAGAATATCCATTATAAGAGTCAGCCCCGCTACTACTGAACTAGTAGGGAATAGTTGTTTCTATTTTTCAAGTAACTTAGTGACTCGTTCAAGTTATTAAAATTTGTTAAAGAATGGATAAGTTCTGTCATTTTTATTTTATAAACATTTTTTGACGTGTAGAAAATTTATTAAACGTAATACTAGTTGAGGATATAAGACATCTCTATTTTTATAACTTTATAGTAGTTTTGTATACTATCTCCATTCCTAATTTAGCGTTCTAAGATATTTTAATATTTTTTAGGTTTTCCAGTGTTGAGTGATTGCTAATTTTAGGCTATTTTTCTTTGTTTTCTTCAGTTCTTTTAAACACTGGATTAAAGATTGTCCAGCTGCTGTTTGTGTGTTTAGAGTTTTCTAGCTGGTGTTTGTGTGTTTATAATCTTTCTAGCTACTGTTTTTGTGTGTTTAAAGGTTGTCCAGTTCCTGTTTGCGTCTTTAGGTGTTGTCTAGTTGTTGTTTGTGTCTTTAGATGTTGTCTAGTTGTTGTTTGTATCTTTAGATGTTGTCTAGTTGTTGTTTGTGTCTTTAGATGTTGTCTAGTTGTTGTTTGTGTCTTTAGATGTTGTCTAGTTGTTGTTTGTGTCTTTAGATGTTGTCTAGTTGTTGTTTGTGTCTTTAGATGTTGTCTAGTTGTTGTTTGTGTCTTTAGATGTTGTCTAGCTGGTGTTTGTGTGTTTATAATTTTTCTAGCTACTGTTTTTGTGTTTAGCGGATGTTTGAGTGTTTAGCGGTTGTCTAATTGCTGGGCGGCTGTTTTACAGCTGTTGGTATTAGCGCAAATAATAAGAAAAATCTGTATGGTAGCTCATGTTTTTAAAAAAATGTATCTCTAAAGAATTTCCCTGGCTGTGAGGTAGCTTTGATAGCAACTTTAAATGATATCTCTGAGTGAAGAAATATATTTGAAGGGTATCTATCTACATTTATATAGTAACTTTGGAATATGTCTGTGAATACACAGTAGCATTAAATCATGATTTTCTCTGGTAGCCAGATTTCAAGTAACTCATTTGTATATTCTAAAAAGGTAATGATTATGTAATCGTTGTATTATTATTATTATTATTATTATTATTATTATTATTATTATATTATTATTATTATTATTATTATTATTATTATTATTATTATTATTATTATTATTATTATTATTGTTGTTGTTGTTGTTGTTGTTTGTTGTTGTTGTTGTTGTTGTTGTTGTTGTTGTTGTTGTTGTTGTTTGTTGGTGTTGTTGTGTGTTATATTCATGGAATTTACATAGCCCTGTAGAGAAGCAATCACTAAACTGTTTCCAGGACGACCCCAGTATTTCACTTTATTCTCTTCTTCGTGTTGGTTTCGACTAACAACATCTCTGCCACATCAATGGCGCCTCCAACAGAATTCTGGTTTCCTCTAGCAAACCAGATATAACGAAATATCTTTAATAAAACACTTACAGATATTTTCTCGTTTAATTAAACTTAATTATTGTTTAATTTTCATATATATAAAACTTTGTTTTCATTAAAATTGTATTTATTTATTCAAATCGCGAAGGTGGTCAGGTGGTCAGGTGTAGCGGACTACTAAGATGGAGGGCCAGTCGGGGGTTAACTCGCCTCCCTGGCAGAGCTTCCTGCTCTTCTTCTCCAGACAGCTGCTTGGGTTTACGCGGCGATCTCCTGCTTTCTCCCGCATCTAAAGCTGAAGAGTTCTAGCGGAGTACGTCGAGTACTTTCTTACTATACCTGCTTGCTTCACCCCTCTCCTCCCAGTTAGTGTCCCGAATAGGGGACACATCAACACCTGTACATACATGCATTTTAAAAAGAAATGCTTATTGGTTGTTCAGCTTAAGTTCATGGTAAAAACCGAGTAGACGGACGCACTGTTAACATGAATAGTTCGATATCAGTTTACAGGTAACTCAACGACAAGAAATTACTCTGCTGCCCGTCAGCTTATTTCTAATGCCGGTACATAAGTGCGTTAAGAGAAGAGAAACAACAAGCGATTCAAAAACAATAATAACTCTAAATTAAGACCCAGAAAAAGTGGAAAATGAAAAGACACCAAAATCTAAGAATTTGAAAAGGAATTCAGAATAACAGTCTTTACGGGCTAAAAATTTAAAAAAGCAAAAAAGGTATGGTGATAGTTAACAAAAACATGCCGGCCACATCAACAAATAAGTCTTCTTGGTAAAACATCATATACACCTCATTTGTTAACCTTGTTTAATATAAGGCTAGAGTTTATATGAGAAATATATTAAGACTGAAGTACGCATGCGACTTTCTGATTTAAGCCAGTGTGTTGTAATCAGACTTTCTTTTCTCTCTACACTTTTCTATTTATTTATTTACAATTTTATTCTCTCTCTCTCTCTCTCTCTCTCTCTCTCCTCTCTCTCTCTCTCCTCTCTCTCTCTCTCTCTCTCTCACACTCACACCCCTTCCTCCCCTCTGCCCCCTTTCTCTCACACACATATTCCTCTCTAGCTCTCCCCATCTCTCTTTGCCCTCTCTCTTTCTCATACCTCTTCTTCTCAGCTTAACAATAGCTGGTTCGATTGTTTTTTTTTAGTTCGAAAATAAAGAACAGACATCAGAAATCTATATGAATATATTGTGACTGCTATAAAATGAATAAAAAAGAAGCTAGAATTCTTTCAGTTTTCATCGACCTCTCTGTACTTCTTAAACTTCGGTGTTAAGTCGGAGATTAACCCTGGATCAAGTTCATTCTTTAAACCTACCCCAAACTCTTGGAGAACAGGGGTAGGAGCCGAACACTGAGCTGTTAGCTCAAACACGTCTTCTGTTCGAACATTATTCTAAGGATAAATAAAATACAGGCAAATGGCATCCAATTATTAATGAACAAAAACCTTACTGCTTTCGGGGGATACTTAAGAATTTAGAAAGCGGAATGTTGACTATTGGACGACTTCATGAGAAACAATAAAAAGACGAGATGTAATTTTTGGATGTAGGGCCAAAATAAGCCGGACAGGGAGTAGGTTAAAAGAGGGCGTGTCCCGAAAACAAAGCTAGAGAGGCGCAAACACCGACCGGAACTGAGGATGTACACTTCCTACTCGCGATCTAATATAAATATCAGCGTGCGGCAGGAAGAATTTTAACAACTATGTGTGACGTTTGATAAAAACTTCCGACCTTAATTGTCCGTTTTCGTCATCGTTCACCACATCTTTCTTCAGGGACTGAATAAGGTCCAGCCCGAGATGGTCACGAGTCAGCGGACAAAAAGAGGCCGATAACAGATAATCCCTCGGTACTGGGTTGGCGGAGGGGTGGGTGTGTGGCAGCGCTCCAAACTTCAATTACCTCGGCACGCTTCTACCTGTATGATGGAACTATTAATTATTCATCAGGTTCGCCATTGATCTCCCGTCTCGTGCACCTGGGACACCTGCTCGGCGACAGCAAGAGCGCGCGCGCGCACGTGCGTGTGAACCCTGGGCTCTGATGGGCGGGACCGCCTCACGGGCCGGGCATCTCTCCAAAGGAGATCTGTTGCCGCAAACGCCCTACAAAACCAGCGCAGCCAGACGAAGCCGGACGAGCTACTGGCTCGTCGCCGAACTCCCTCCCTCTTTTATCTCCGAGAGAGCGGTAGGACGCTTGATATATGAGATCAGTTTCTATGGACACGCCGCCCGAAGATCCGTGGGTTCCATTAAACTCGGGGGACAGGTGCGGGAAAACTTTTCACCTGCAATGATCGCGGTGTCAGGGCAATACGGCTCCCTGATTCCTGATCTCGTCGACGGCATCCTCCTCCACTAATGACTTTTTTAACATCGCCGTCTCGCTATCTTAGAAAAATCTCGCTCCACCCCCTTCCTTTCTCACTCATTTTCAGCGCTTCGACGGGACACAGATGTCCTGCTCACCGCCTCCTCGGCACACCGAGGTGAGCACAACCCGCCGTCACAGACACACTCGCACGTGCATCTCACCCCTCTTCTCCTGTGGCTACGATGACAACCGACTGTTAACAACTGAAAATTTGGTAAAATATTAATACGTATTGAAATTATTTTGCACAAATGCAACGAATCGTTAGGAAAGAACAACGGAACAGATTCACGCTATATTTCTGATCTTTATGCTCCGATTGAGGATAACATGTTTATTTCCTATGTACACTGGTAATTTGGGACAATTTACAGGTACCGCTCTTTGAATGACGCCTCCTGGAGAATGCTATCACATTAAACTCGCTGGAACCGCATATTAGGCATATTTTTTGTTAAAAGCTTTGAGAAAAATAAATACACGTGAGATTCGCGTCACGAGCGGCATAAAGATAATCAGAAGGTCATAAAACGTTCACCTTACTGAGTGTGGCACACGCTTGGGCCTAGAGAGCAATCGTCGCTCGCTTCATTTGGCCCCGACGCCGGTTTTATTGAATCTACAGCTTAATTTAACATTAACCTGTTTTTTTCGAGCCTTCTTTTGTTTGTTTTCACTCAAATCGGTGAAGGTTAGCGATAGTAGCAGCTCACACCTTTGTACGACGTTTCTAATAAGCAGATTACAAGCGTGTAAAACACCTGTTGTGTTTCTTAGTACTGTTGATGTAAAGATTTAATACAAGAAAAACGGTTGATTCGAGCAATTCCATGCGCCCTGTTCTTAGTAAGATGGTGTATTAACTTACCAGCGTTTCGGGAATTCCTTCTTGTCGTTATCATCAGAATTTAACCCTAACTGTTGTTTTCGTGCGCAGCGGTGATGTTCAAGTGCATATTGTTATCTCATACCCTGTAGCACCGGACTGTTAACGTGGGCTGGGACTCGAACAGCAGCCGGACCGGTGGGGGTGACCTGTTGGTAATCCGGACTGTTAACGTGGGCTGGGACTCGAACAGCAGCCGGACCGGTGGGGGTGACCTGTTGGTAATCCGGACTGTTAACGTGGGCTGGGACTCGAACAGCAGCCGGATCGGTGGGGGTGACCTGTTGGTAATCCGGACTGTTAACGTGGGCTGGGACTCGAACAGCAGCCGGACCGGTGGGGGTGACCTGTTGGTAATCCGGACTGTTAACGTGGGCTGGGACTCGAACAGCAGCCGGACCGGTGGGGGTGACCTGTTGGTAATCCGGACTGTTAACGTGGGCTGGGACTCGAACAGCAGCCGGACCGGTGGGGGTGACCTGTTGGTAATCCGAACTGTTAACGTGGGCTGGGACCCGAACAGCATCCGGACCGGTGGGGGTGACCTGTTGGTAATCCGGACTGTTAACGTGGGCTGGGACTCGAACAGCAGCCGGACCGGTGGGGGTGATCTGTTGGTAATCCGGACTGTTAACGTGGGCTGGGACTCGAACAACAGCCGGACCGGTGGGGGTGATCTGTTGGTAATCCGGACTGTTAACGTGAGCTGGGACTCGAACAGCAGCCGGACCGGTGGGGGTGACCTGTTGGAAAACCGGACTGTTAACGTGGGCTGGGACTCGAACAACAGCCGGACCGGTGGGGGTGATCTGTTGGTAATCCGGACTGTTAACGTGGGCTGGGACTCGAACAGCAGCCGGACCGGTGGGGGTGACCTGTTGGTAATCCGAACTGTTAACGTGGGCTGGGACCCGAACAGCATCCGGACCGGTGGGGGGACCTGTGTTGGAAAACCGGACTGTTAACGTGGGCTGGGACTCGAACAGCAGCCGGACCGGTGGGGGTGACCTGTTGGTAAACCAGACTGTTAACGTGGGCTGGGACTCGAACAGCAGCCGGACCGGTGGGGGTGACCTGTTGGAAAACCGGACTGTTAACGTGGGCTGGGACTCGAACAGCAGCCGGACCGGTGGGGGTGACCTGTTGGAAAACCGGACTGTTAACGTGGGCTGGGACTCGAACAGCAGCCGGACCGGTGGGGGTGACCTGTTGGTAATCCGGACCCGAACAGCAGCCGGACCGGTGGGGGTGACCTGTTGGTAATCCGGACTGTTAACGTGGGCTGGGACTCGAACAGCAGCCGGACCGGTGGGGGTGACCTGTTGGTAATCCGAACTGTTAACGTGGGCTGGGACCCGAACAGCATCCGGACCGGTGGGGGTGACCTGTTGGAAAACCGGACTGTTAACGTGGGCTGGGACTCGAACAGCAGCCGGACCGGTGGGGGTGACCTGTTGGAAAACCGGACTGTTAACGTGGGCTGGGACTCGAACAGCAGCCGGACCAGTGGGGGTGACCTGTTGGAAAACCAGACTGTTAACGTGGGCTGGGACTCGAACAGCAGCCGGACCGGTGGGGGTGACCTGTTGGAAAACCGGACTGTTAACGTGGGCTGGGACTCGAACAGCAGCCGGACCAGTGGGGGTGACCTGTTGGAAAACCGGACTGTTAACGTGGGCTGGGACCCGAACAGCATCCGGACCGGTGGGGGTGACCTGTTGGAAAACCGGACTGTTAACGTGGGCTGGGACTCGAACAGCAGCCGGACCGGTGGGGGTGACCTGTTGGAAAACCAGACTGTTAACGTGGGCTGGGACTCGAACAGCAGCCGGACCAGTGGGGGTGACCTGTTGGAAAACCGGACTGTTAACGTGGGCTGGGACTCGAACAGCAGCCGGACCGGTGGGGGTGACCTGTTGGAAAACCAGACTGTTAACGTGGGCTGGGACTCGAACAGCAGCCGGACCAGTGGGGGTGACCTGTTGGAAAACCGGACTGTTAACGTGGGCTGGGAACCGAACAGCAGCCGGACCCGTGGGGGGGGTGACCTGTTGGTAAACCAGACTGTTAACGTGGGCTGGGACTCGAACAGCAGCCGGACCGGTGGGGGTGACCTGTTGGTAAACCAGACTGTTAACGTGGGCTGGGACTCGAACAGCAGCCGGACCGGTGGGGGTGACCTGTTGGTAATCCGGACCCGAACAGCAGCCGGACCGGTGGGGGTGACCTGTTGGTAATCCGGACTGTTAACGTGGGCTGGGACTCGAACAGCAGCCGGACCGGTGGGGGTGACCTGTTGGTAATCCGAACTGTTAACGTGGGCTGGGACCCGAACAGCATCCGGACCGGTGGGGGTGACCTGTTGGAAAACCGGACTGTTAACGTGGGCTGGGACTCGAACAGCAGCCGGACCGGTGGGGGTGACCTGTTGGTAAACCAGACTGTTAACGTGGGCTGGGACTTGAACAGCAGCCGGACCAGTGGGGGTGACCTGTTGGAAAACCGGACTGTTAACGTGGGCTGGGACTCGAACAGCAGCCGGACCGGTGGGGGTGACCTGTTGGAAAACCGGACTGTTAACGTGGGCTGGGAACCGAACAGCAGCCGGACCCGTGGGGGGGGGGGTGACCTGTTGGTAAACCAGACTGTAACGTGGGCTGGGACTCGAACAGCAGCCGGACCGGTGGGGGTGACCTGTTGGTAAACCAGACTGTTAACGTGGGCTGGGACTCGAACAGCAGCCGGACCGGTGGGGGTGACCTGTTGGTAATCCGGACCCGAACAGCAGCCGGACCGGTGGGGGTGACCTGTTGGTAATCCGGACTGTTAACGTGGGCTGGGACTCGAACAGCAGCCGGACCGGTGGGGGTGACCTGTTGGTAATCCGGACCCGAACAGCAGCCGGACCGGTGGGGGTGACCTGTTGGTAATCCGAACTGTAAACGTGGCTGGGACCCGACAGCATCCGGACCGGTGGGGGTGACCTGTTGGAAAACCGGACTGTTAACGTGGGCTGGGACTCGAACAGCAGCCGGACCGGTGGGGGTGACCTGTTGGTAAACCAGACTGTTAACGTGGGCTGGGACTTGAACAGCAGCCGGACCAGTGGGGGTGACCTGTTGGAAAACCGGACTGTTAACGTGGGCTGGGACTCGAACAGCAGCCGGACCGGTGGGGGTGACCTGTTGGAAAACCGGACTGTTAACGTGGGCTGGGAACCGAACAGCAGCCGGACCCGTGGGGGGGGTGACCTGTTGGTAAACCAGACTGTTAACGTGGGCTGGGACTCGAACAGCAGCCGGACCGGTGGGGGTGACCTGTTGGTAAACCAGACTGTTAACGTGGGCTGGGACTCGAACAGCAGCCGGACCGGTGGGGGTGACCTGTTGGTAATCCGGACCCGAACAGCAGCCGGACCGGTGGGGGTGACCTGTTGGTAATCCGGACTGTTAACGTGGGCTGGGACTCGAACAGCAGCCGGACCGGTGGGGGTGACCTGTTGGTAATCCGGACCCGAACAGCAGCCGGACCGGTGGGGGTGACCTGTTGGTAATCCGAACTGTTAACGTGGGCTGGGACCCGAACAGCATCCGGACCGGTGGGGGTGACCTGTTGGAAAACCGGACTGTTAACGTGGGCTGGGACTCGAACAGCAGCCGGACCGGTGGGGGTGACCTGTTGGTAAACCAGACTGTTAACGTGGGCTGGGACTTGAACAGCAGCCGGACCAGTGGGGGTGACCTGTTGGAAAACCGGACTGTTAACGTGGGCTGGGACTCGAACAGCAGCCGGACCGGTGGGGGTGACCTGTTGGAAAACCGGACTGTTAACGTGGGCTGGGAACCGAACAGCAGCCGGACCCGTGGGGGGGGTGACCTGTTGGTAAACCAGACTGTTAACGTGGGCTGGGACTCGAACAGCAGCCGGACCGGTGGGGGTGACCTGTTGGTAAACCAGACTGTTAACGTGGGCTGGGACTCGAACAGCAGCCGGACGGTGGGGGTGACCTGTTTGTAATCCGGACCCGAACAGCAGCCGGACCGGTGGGGGGGGGTGACCTGTGGTAAACCAGACTGTTAACGTGGGCTGGGACTCGAACAGCAGCCGGACCGGTGGGGGTGACCTGTTGGTAAACCAGACTGTTAACGTGGGCTGGGACTCGAACAGCAGCCGGACCGGTGGGGGGGGTGACCTGTTGGTAATCCGGACCCGAACAGCAGCCGGACCGGTGGGGGTGACCTGTTGGAAAACCGGACTGTTAACGTGGGCTGGGAACCGAACAGCAGCCGGACCCGTGGGGGGGGGTGACCTGTTGGTAAACCAGACTGTTAACGTGGGCTGGGACTCGAACAGCAGCCGGACCGGTGGGGGTGACCTGTTGGTAAACCAGACTGTTAACGTGGGCTGGGACTCGAACAGCAGCCGGACCGGTGGGGGTGACCTGTTGGTAATCCGGACCCGAACAGCAGCCGGACCGGTGGGGGGGGTGACCTGTTGGTAAACCAGACTGTTAACGTGGGCTGGGACTCGAACAGCAGCCGGACCGGTGGGGGTGACCTGTTGGTAAACCAGACTGTTAACGTGGGCTGGGACTCGAACAGCAGCCGGACCGGTGGGGGTGACCTGTTGGTAATCCGGACCCGAACAGCAGCCGGACCGGTGGGGGGGGTGACCTGTTGGTAAACCAGACTGTTAACGTGGGCTGGGACTCGAACAGCAGCCGGACCGGTGGGGGTGACCTGTTGGAAAACCGGACTGTTAACGTGGGCTGGGACTCGAACAGCAGCCGGACCGGTGGGGGTTAACTGTTAACGTGGGCTGGGAACCGAACAGCAGCCGGACCGGTGGGGGTGACCTGTTGGTAATCCGGACCCGAACAGCAACCGGACCGGTGGGGGTGACCTGTTGGTAATCCGAACTGTTAACGAGGGCTGGGACTCGAACAGCAGCCGGACCGTCGGGGGTGACCTGTTGGTAATCCGGACCCGAACAGCAGCCGGACCGGTGGGGGTGACCTGTTGGTAATCCGGACCCGAACAGCAGCCGGACCGGTGGGGGTGACCTGTTGGTAATCCGGACCCGAACAGCAGCCGGACCGGTGGAGGCTCCTGCTGGTAAAGATGATCGAAAAGAAACCAGGGGGCGCGAGTTGCGCAGGAGCTGAAATCGCGCGATGATAACGGCAGAAAAAGATGATCGAGACCTATATTTTTTGGTCAGTTCAGTTACGACTAACAAGATTATGGCAAATGTCCAGTTTAATCTTCTTTTGTCTGTAAATAATAGATCACCAATAATTTTCCGCCCATCAAAAAATACACAGGTGTTTTGAAATTTAGAATCCTAATAAGAACTTTCTGCACCCCAGCAGTCACCATAAACAATCCATTCGTGAGCCCTGCTGCCGAAGGCTGCATGCTTGTAAGTCTGTGACCGTTATTCTGCTCACTACAGGGTGTTTCAAAAGTAACAGTGAAGTAAAGCAAACCTGTTATGCCAAAAATAAGTATTTTTTTAAATCTCTCAGAAAAAAGTATTATCATATAAAAATATATCCGAGGTAAAGGCTTTGAATTTGATTTCGTAAATTCTTGAACATTCTCAGCAAATTTTAAAGCAGCTAATGAACCTGCGCCCCTTCTGTTTGTCGGAAAAGTTGGACGAGTCTACACGATTTGAAACACTCGCTGCAATACATCAGCCTGGACATCATTAATAGCTTCTGAAATGTTATCCTCCTTTCGTATGGAGATTTTGCATAGACCTTGTTTTTTTACTTTTCCTCACAGATAAAAGTCTGGAGGAGTTAAGTCGGGCGGACGGTGTGGCCATAAACCACGAGAAATGATGCCATCTTCAAAGACTGTATTGATTGTTTGCATGTGCTGTGTGTGAGTCGTTCCGTCCTGCAGAACCATCCATCTCGCTTCCCCTCTTTAGTTAGTTTGTTGAAAAAGTGGCAGAGGATATCATTAACGTACCGTTCAGGAAGGTACAATGGCTCGTTTTCTTGGAAGAGCACACCATGGTCTGTGGCCCGAATCTTGGTGTTCCGGCTATTCATGTAGCCAGACAAGTGGAACCAAGTCTTGTCTGTAAAGGTACAGTGCAGAACTTGTACCCGTTTTTATGTTTCTGTACAATTTGAAACCATTGGCAGAAGCTTACCCACTTTTCTGGATCTCGGGGTGCATGTTCATGAACATGAGACATCGGCTGGCTGCGACAAGCGTCTAAGCGATTTTCGTGGGCCTTTCTGCAAACGGTTACCAATATCCTGCAATACATCATCAGTCACAATCTTCAGCCGACCACTTCAAGACTTTTTGAAACGCTACCAGCTTTTCGAAACTTTTCAGTTAATGCTTTAGTCACAGTCTCGATGAAGCGACCGTCGGCCTTCACCAAATTTTTCCCGAAACAAATCCTGTACATCAGTAGTGTATTTCCCATTAGAGCGAAAGACAAGCTGCACCGAGAACACTCTTTATTCCAACCATTATTTACGGGCTGCTTTAGGAATACTATTGTAGCAGACAACAATTTAGGTCAGCCTCGCTATCAGTTCTAACCTTCGAGGCGACGGTGTTTGGGACACAATACGCTCCCCAATTATTATACGGGCCGCGGGCGAAAGTAAACAGGCAGCCATTGAAATCTATAGTTCACAAACGCATGAGTATTTCTTTCAGTTCACTGTTACTTTTGAAACACTCTGTAGCTGTACAGCCCCGGGTCAGGGCGGTCACGTCACGTAGACTTTAAATGCAGGCTGATACAGCTAAGCCAAAATAACCGGTGTAAAACAAATTAAGAGAGAGAGAAGAAAATGAATACATGATGTCAACGAAATGGCCGAACTGCTGCTGACTCATCGCATCCTTAAAAGATTTCATGACGTCAGCGAGTAATTCAAAACGAGGGTGGTGATGAGGTAACCATTTGTAGGAAACACGACCACAGCTTCTGAGGCAGAGAAAAGAGCTCCTCGACAAATGTAAGCATCTGTTCTTGTTTTTCGGCATTTGTAATTTTTTTTGTTTGTTAGTCAGTTTATTCTTCTTTTTTAACATTGCTTGAGACTTATTATCTGATATTTCGTAACCGCCATGTTCTTCTCTCTTTTTTCGTTCCGTTCTCGCCACTATAGTTTCCCTAAATCAGGGCTGGGAGAGCAGCTGGCCAAGATGTTTCCAGTTGGCACCCGACAAAGGCATTGGCCACCGTGTGAAAAACAACAACAACAAAATGAACGGGGAAATGCCAAGACTTGGTCATCCACGAGTAGCTGCTGAGTTAATGTGTAAAATTAATAGTCCCGATCAGCTGACGCTGTTAAGCGAGATGTGGACGAATTTTAAGGATATTTTTTTCAAAAAACTAGGGAGATTTTCGACTGGGGCAGAGGTTAGAATCAGACAGACGATGTATTTATTGTCCGAGAGACTAACCGTCTTGAAATAAAACTCATTGTTGCTGTGGAAAGGTCCGGCTGGACCACACTCACTCTGGCCGAGTGTTCGTTTGGCAGGAATTCCCCTGTGTGACAAGAGTGGAGTGAGAGTGTGTGACTATCGGTTTTTGGAGAAAGATGGAGTCCGGATGTGGAACAGACTGAAGGACTGGCACTGCAATGATATCCTTGATTCAATGGATAACGGCTCTTAATAATAAAATATTCTTAAAGTTTCCAACGAAAGATAGACAACTGAATGGTGAGTTAGACAAGACTGAGACGGACCAAACCTGGCTGTTATTTAAATTACTTCGCGTTTTTCGGAAAACCGCAGCGCTGGCGTCTAACGCAGAATAATCAGACGATAGCTTTCCAGGGCCTTGGCTCCATACATCACAATGATTCAGACGCAAGTCTGCGGAGAAAAAGACAGATATCAGCAAATCGATCGTTCTCTCCCAATTTATAGAGAGGGTGTACTTACATTATTTCGAACAGTCTGCCATTTTGGTCAGGTGTAACCGGATAAATTAACGGCTTTTTAAAAAAAGAGTTACAAGCCTTATTTAAAAAATAAGAATTATTATTTAATGGTTTGTCTTTAGGATGAAATTACCCTTTCTAAAAGGGCATTTTTGAAATAAAATATTATTTGAGTAGACTTTTTACAAATGGAATAATAACAATTAGTTTCTGACATGTTCCATTTAATAAGTTTTTTGTTGCATTTTTAAAATTTGTATCATGAGCCATAAACTTGGGTTGTTGGTTCGTACCGCCATAACTTCATAATAGTACTATAATAAACTACCACAACTACTACTAATGCTAATAGTTTATTATGAATGGAGTTCGCGTGTCTAGAAGCGGTTTGGCAAGTAGACTGACTGGTAGTTAGTCAAACCTCCACAGACAAATTGATAGTTTTACGGTTTATAAAGTTTAGTGAAGGAAGAGTTTCAAGCACCAACCACAAACTAACTGCAGTTTAGACGAATGCTGCTCCTTTGGGTTGTGACCAAAGGGTCTGTTGGTAATAGCGGGATGACGAATAGCAAGCTGCAGCGAATAATTTTAAAAAAAACTAATCGCCTACATCTTTATACTTTCATTAAAGTCCTTTGTAGCAGACAGGTGTAAAAAACGCGACCGCTTTTATTTACTATTACATTTGCAAATGGAAGAATTAACAAAGAAATACAGCATTGTTATCGCTGCTGACAGAGGTTGGAGCCTCTCAGCGACATGAAGCTGTCATCTTTTTCAGCGTATCTGTCCCATACGTATTTAAAGCAATTAAGAGACATATTTAGCAGTTCTGCTGGGCAGAATGTTCCGTGAATTATCACCTACAGATGTCTAGTATACCATCCATGGTGCTCATGAAGTCTTAAATCATTAGTCCTTGTATCTTGAAAAGTCTGAAATAACTAAAAGTGAGATTTTCACATTTATTCCATACTTTCTGAAACTCTTTGCCGCAGTCTTCTGCGTAGAAGACCAGGAAGGTTAATCTCTTTGTTCCAAACAGAACCGAATAACTAAAATTCTTCGAGTCAGTCTGGAAAAACAACTCTCGTCAACATCTTCAAAACGGTACATTCGAGAGGTTTCTTTTTTCTTTTAAAATTAACATTTTGCAAATACCAACAACAATAAACTGTATATGATGTGGCTGTGTGAGATTACAGAGCTGCCCGGTGCTTGTCTGACGTATAGAACACGGCCGACCACTTACTGCTAATGTAATTCTATATGGAAATAAAGAATACAGCACAACATCGATCCTTAACGAGCGCAGATTTGCATATGAAAACAATATCCTGTAAAATTTTAGCGTAAGAATATTTAAAAAGCGGTTTTTAAAAACTATACCGATTTTACAGATCGTTTTATCTCAGAATTTTAGGAGAGCTGAATAAAATACATATTCTAAAGTGCACATGTCTCGAATCCAGACGTAGGTTACATACATTTTAAAAAAATGCATAGAAATATGTTTAGTTATTTTATTTTAAGTTTTAATTTTCAGATTTAATGATAAAATTAACACTGCAAACTTCAGTATTTGCAGAAATAACCGAAAACACAATACATATAGAAAATCTTTAGAGGGAAGAACAGACCAGACCGTGTCGGGGATATTCACTGAATCATAAGATACTTTCTGGAGTGACGTAAACTATTCGTACGTCAGTGACACGTGACAGTGCACGTGACAGCTGCCATTTAATTGTTCTAAACGTGTTCGACGCCATCATCAAAAGTGTGTGCGCCATGTAAACTAATTTCACTTTCTATGTGTGTGCATATGTGTGTGTGTGTGTGTGTGTGTGTTTGTGTGTGTGTGTGGTGTGTGTGTGTGTGTGAGAGCGAAGCGTAACATCACGGTATGGAAAAAACAGGAACTTACTGACGCCATCACCACCAGCTATGCAGTAAACCCCCAGTTAAAGGTAAATAAACAGTACGTGTAGTCAGTTGTCAGTCCAAAGCCAGACCTTTGTTCCTCTAAGAATAATTAAGTGGTAGTTGGTTTTTTTTGCCAACATTTAAAATTGGTAGGGTTATCTTTTAGTGCTATAAACCACCTGCAGGTCCGGACAGCTCCTCAACACACGTGTGCGCACCAGAGAAGAAGAAAGGAAACAGATGAAGCAGCGGGAACAACAGAAAGAGTGAAGTTAGATACTTTCTTTGCCCAAGGAAAACCCGGGTGGAATGAAAAGATGTTGTGTTATTAATGACAGTGCTTCGTTTTCCACCATTTTTTGTGAGTTTTCAAGAATAGTCTTACATGTGCCAGCACTGTGATCCAGGAGCCTCGCCCTACCCGGTTCACACCCTTACACTTGTCACTCTTTTGACCGAGCCAGCGTATTTCCAAGTGTACACGCCGGCGCCTACTTCGCCTCCTTCATTCATCTCTCGTCCCATTCAAAGGCGGCCCTCCGTCTGAAGATGGGGATACCCGATTTTTCATAAGATTAAGTCTGTTTCGGTGTAGGTCCTTTGTGAAATGGGACGAACAATAGGTAATGACGATACACCTGCCCTTGTCACCTGTCGCGACAGCAGTAGTTGTAGCAGCTAGCGTTCAGACCCCCATCACTAGTTCACAAAGGCAGCCATTGTGGGCACTGACACAATTAATCGCTCCCTAGCACCCGTTCTACGTCCCCCCCCAACTCTCCTCCCTCCCATTCGGACTGGTTGCTGGCGCTGCTACCCCATTCATGCTAGTTCAGATTTATCGCCCGTGAATACTAATTGTAGCGCACCCGCTGAAAGGATACGATACTCTCTCTGAAACACGATCCACACTTCTCTCTCAGTAATGCGTTGTTCACTCGATACCGGGGCTGGAGGTGTTAGGCGGTCAGATCGTCCATGTTGGCTGCCTTTATCTATTGTGTTCGTTCCCACACGCGTCTCGCATAACTTGTGTTAATTTCGTTCACTTCTGTAGCATCTCTACCCGGACACTGCTACTGCTATTACTGCCGCTGCCGATAATAATAATAAATGGACTTATTTCTCGCACTTCGAGAGAGAAAAGACCAGTGGGTTCGAGGCAGGCATGGTTTCTCTTGCTCCACATCTGGCCAGTGCCAAGATTTCTCGTGCCAGCAAATTATCGTACCAATTTTTCACATTTTTTACAAATTCTTAGAAATCTGTCTCACTAATGCTATGATTAGTGCAATAAAGCAGAGACGTCGTCAGCTCCTCCTATCGTTGTTTACGCTGCCAAGTTTCCTCGCAGAAAGATTTTAAATTTTAGACTTTGTGAAGATCAGAGAAATATAATTAAAACCTCTCATATTCATAACCGAAATAGTTTTTTTTTGTTGTTGTTGTTGCCGTTTTATGCGCAAAATCTTTAATTATTTTACAGCAGAAGAATTATAAAATCAGTGGAATTAATAGCCGGCGAAGGCGGTTGACCGAAGATGTAAATGAAGCCGCTTCCTGTGAGCCATCCGTGTTCCTGGCTCTATTCCAATAGCTAAACTCATTCATGGTACAAGATGGAACGGATTTTAGAAAGACTTTATTTGCTGTCTTCTTGCTTTAAGGCGAAATGCAATAATATAACTTGTGTGTGTACACAGCTTCTGATAGTTTGTTTTTTAAATTCCTAGCAGTGAGGGTCGACTTCCTTGTTCGGAAATGTCTGGCCACCGAAAAGTCATCAATTCGTTTTAAATCCTCAGTCTGAAGCAGCAGGGTCCGGCCCGTAGATGAGTGGATTTTGTTTTTCTTCACAGTAGCGCTCATCCGACAAGTTTGTTTTTTTTTTAAAATAAATATTTGTAGGTGTGGAGAACTGCAGACAACGGACATTTTCCCCACCGGTCTGCAAAAAATCAAACGTGGCACGTACCGTCTCTAGTCGCTAGCTAACTGCGACCACATGGTGGCTGGTCGGCAGACAGCTACTTCCTCTCTTACGCTCGGTTACCGAGAAGTAACCGTTGCCATTTCAAATCCTAAAATTCCAAATTATAAATGTTGCTGATAAATTAATATTGCATAGAGAAATTAAAGCAATTGTATCTCAGTCATGATGCCTCAGATTCGCCGTCTTTATAGCAGAAAAACCACTTCCGTCCAATGTCGAGTAATCTTGAAGCACGATGGTCTGATCCGCTATATCGGAATGGGGCCAAAACAACTTCACGCGGCAGGTGCGTTCTTCTTAATTGATTGGTGCTGTTCCATTCCTGAGCTTGAGTTAATACCTCTCTCTCTCTCTCTCTCTCCATCTCTCTCCCTCCATCTTCATCTCTCCATCTCTCTCTCTCTCTCTCATTATGTGTAAATCAACTCTAGTTTTAGTTAATTACATATGAAATATCCGAGTCAACAAACTTTAAAACACTACCATTTATAAACGTGGCCTTATTAAATATAATTTTGAAAAAAATTTCGATCACAATGTGACTTTTGAAGAGATTTTTGGAGGAATTGGTAGCGAGTAGATCAAAATGACTAACTGCATGATAGACCAGAAGATTAAAAGAGACATCGGCAGTATTAGTTATTTTGTGTAAGGAATTAGCCACACGATGTATAACATTGTAGAAAACAACAACAAAAACCTATTTAATATATTTTTTTTTTATTTCAAGCTTTTATAATTCAAAAGACTGTAGATTACTAGAATCATTTTAGGATAAGACAACGCACAAAGACGTGATGAAGAAGCATGTGAATTTAAAGAACTATGACGGGGGATCACCTAACGATGACGCGCCTTTATTTACATCTAATCAAACGCTATCTAATACTAAGTAGGTCACAATCGATTACGTTCATCGTATACGAACACGCACTCCAGAGTATAAAATAAGAAAAAGGTATCACTGCACAATTTTCACATCCTATGTTCTGGCCGTGGCTGGCTCCAACAATTATTCTATCCATCCATGCATGCTACCATGTGTCTATTACTGATCGAAAGTATGAGGTCTGTCGAAAAAGTATCCGATCTTAGGCTGAGAAAAAAAATTACGTACTTGGTGGGGTTCAATTGCTAATCCCCTTCGAAGTGGACCCCCTTGTGCCTCCACACACTTAGCCCAGCGATCCTTCCACTGTTCGAAGCCGTCTGGAATGCTTCTTCTGGAATGGCTCTCAGCTCCGCCATCGCATTCCGAATGATGTCCTCTTGGCTCTCAAAGCAGGAGCCTTTCAGTGGCATCTTCATGTTTGGGAACAACTAGACGTCAGAAGGAGCCATATCTGGAGAGTAGGGAGCCTGGCGAATGAGTGAAATGCTTTTTTTTGCCAAGAAACCTTGGATCAGCTGCGACGAATGAGCCGGGGCGTTGTCATGATGCAGCTGCCAGTTTTGCGAGGCCCACAGATCCGGTCTCTTGCGCCGAACTGCATCACGAAGACGTCGGACGACTTCCTGATAATACTCCTTTGTAACTGCTTGTCCTTCTGGTGCCTATTCGTGACGCACAACGCCTCGATAGTCGAAGAAAACAGTCAGCATCATCTTGATTTTGCTCCGGACCTGACGTGCTTTCTTGGGCCTTGGCGACGTTGGGTGCTTCCACTGTGATGACTGAGCTTTGGTTTCCGGGTCGTAACCGTACACCCACGTCTCATCTCCAGTTATCACGGTATTCTTGAACTCAGGATCCCTGTTGGCAGTATCCAGCAGGTCCTGCGCAACCTCAAGACGAAGTTGTTGTTGTTCCTGAGAAAGCAGCTTGGGCACAAATTTTGCTGCCACTCTGCTCAAGCCCAAATCCTCATTTAAAATTGCACGTGCAGAGTCTTTACTGATCCCAACCTCATCACCAATTTCCCGCATGGTCAGACAACGATCCTCCATCATCAAGGTCCGCACTTTCTCGATAACTGCTGCATCACGGCTTGTTGATGGCCTCCCTCTCTGAACGCTGGTCCCTTCTCCCACCACCGGTGCGCGGCCATCTTTGAACCTGTTGTACCATTCTTTTATTTGGGTAACACTCATAGCATTGTCACCAAAAACTTGTTCAATTTTGCTAATTGTTTCCGCTTGGGTGTCTCCAAGCTTTTGGCGAAACTTGATGCAAGACCGTTGCTCCACAGGTTCCGGCATCAACGAGTAAGTGGTACAGCACCTCACACATCCAGCAAGCCCGCCAAAAACCACGCATGCGCATGAAGGCAGTCGGCTCCACTATGCACACTTCCCCTCTCCCTGACGTCATTACTTCCCACGGGAAAAAATAAAGTCGGATACTTTTTCGACAGACCTCGTATATTGTGATTACCACAGAAAACCATGATTATGATTAATGATTACTTTTATCACTTAAGTCTTAGATGTGTGCATCTTCCAAACGTACAAGACGGTGAGGGATTACACTTGATTATCATTTGAAAAAATATTAAAAACAAACAAATATTTCTATAAAAAGGTATACACTTTAACAAATAGATTACATGCTAGATTACAAGCATTTTATCTCTAAATAGTAAAAAATTGGTACACATTTCGAAATATTAAACAGAAGTGCCATCCAATGGCATCCATAGAAAAATTATCTAGTTTTTATTACAATACAATGGCTGGTCCAAGTTTAACCATAAACAGCACTTTCTAATACAGAACATTTGTGTGTGTGTCAAATGTCATAATTCTAAGAAGGAAAAGTGCAAAAATCTTAGTTCAGAAAAAGTTTTCTTATACCACTTCTCAGCTTTTTCTGTAAGGTCATTTTGGTCTAATTCAAATGTGTTTGAAAACCATTTTTGTTTGTAACCCTTTTCTGGGTTGTTAAGTCTGCATTGTTTTTTATTTAGCCAATATAAGGTGGCAGACCTTGGGTCAAAGTTGGCTAACACTGGCATATTCATTTTTATGTACACACAAATTGCGATTGTAGAATTTTGTAGAAGAAATCGGTTTTAACAAATTGTATGAGGATATCAGATGTGGTTTGCATACAAGAATTCTTCTCAAGATCTTTGATAAAGTGGAAAATTCATTCCGTCCACACATGATTTGTAGAACTTGTTTGCATGACTTTTCAGTACCCTGATATCTTTGTCTTATTGTTTAATATTGATCTGCCAGTTCTGCCAAATCTGTGTCAGGATCCACACCTTCATGGACATTACAAATGTCCTCATCAGTTGCTGTCAGCTTGCAGAAGACAGCCATTCTGTCTTTGAGTTGGTCAGATATAGCGAGTTCAAACCGGTTGGACATGAAGTTTTCAAGGACACAAATTACTTCATTATGAATGGCACTAAAACTTCTGCAATCTGTGACAAATTCATTTCTTTTAACAGTTCTCCTTTCTTTCGTCCACAGGGATGCATTTTTCAGTGTTAGCTCTGTTTCTTCGAGTTCAGAGAACAGTGCTTCCTCCCACCTCCCATTAGTGGTTTCTCCACAAGGCACTTGAAATTTTTTATAAAGACCTGAATTTCTGGTGCAAGGTCCACAATTGTAATACTGTCAGACTGAAGCTTGTGCTGAAAATTCTTCAACAAAAATAGAACATCTGCTGTGAAGCAAATCAGTCACAAATTGTCGACATCAGTAAGAAATTTTCCGAAGTCTTCAGCTTGGTTTACATCACTCTGATGTGAATATGTAACTAATGCTTTCCATGAAACCAGAAGAACATCCACGAGATTCAAAGCAAATTCTGCCCATCTCACTTCAAACCATTGGGGAATTTGCTTTAGAGGGAACGAATCAGTTGCTGCAATTTTCTCCAGCTCTGAAGTTTTCGTGGTGACGAGTGAAAAAACTGGCAATTCCACCAGCCTTTTCAATCATATGTTTAATTTCTGCGACTGACTCTCAGACGTCCTTGAAGGCAAGTGCCGAGGTATGTACTGCACATACTGATTTAAACATAGGATACTCTGCACCAAGCTCCTCCCTCAAAGATCCAGCTGTGCCCATAAGCCTTTGTGTCTCCCAGTGTTCTTGTTCTCTCCATCGGTTGTTATATGATTTGTTTTTTGAGAACATCATTGAAAGGCGGCAATTTGAATTATTCGAATTCAGAGGAGCATAAAATTTATTTCTAATTCTTTACAAAAGGGTTCCCCGTTTGCTTCTAACGAGGGGAGTAGGCCCCTCAAAATCGTGGGTCCATGCCAACTGGCCCCCACCTTTCTCTGCTCAGCCCTATTGCCACGTAGTGTGTTAAAATTTATCGCAACCCACCCAAAATCGGCTCGCGATCCACACTTTGAGAACCACTGAACTATACTACACTTTTACTCTAATTCCTCGGACGAAATTAATGGTTCACTTATTGGTGCTGACGATTTTGCTTAAATGCCATTCAAAAAGACATTAAGTACCCATCATATGCGTCACATGATTTCCCTGCTTCCGGACCAGATATTTCAGTGATTTTACGAAATCCCTGGATTTATGTTCTCACTGTAACATATACACTGGTTGTAAGTAAAATACTCATGTGTATAGAGTTTAAGTGATTGACAACAAGTTGATGTTATCTAAGGCACAAAACTATTGTTGAAAGTTAAGAGAAATTTTTACTATGGACGCAAATAATTTGGACATGTAAAAAGCACTAATATCAGAGACAATTGACAGACATTTGCAGCATTAATAAGTTAAGTTGAAACTTACATCAGGTAATTATTATTGTGAAGATTTTTTTACAGATAATAAGTGTAAAAGCTCGAATACTTTGGCTGGTATTATTTTATACTAAGTAATTATTTCTGTTAGCTAGGTTAATATATATTTCATATCCAGAATATTAGGGTGAGTTGCTCGAGTGACAGAGACTGACTGGAGCTATGAAATATAGATAAAAACCCACCTTAAATGATACAAATAAATACTCTTCGGGCACAAAGCAGCTGTGTCTACATTTCTGATTTAGGTTGCATAGTTAAGAAGTAAATTTTAAGGAAATATTAATGCTAAACTCTCCAATCTTCCGACTTTTGAGCGCAGCGTCTCCTTACTCCATGGTTTTAGAGTGTATCATTTCATCACTGCACGCTTGTTTGATACACTGTCAGAGTCTGAAACTTGATAACAATATCAGTTATTGTCGTGCGGGATCCTCTCTCCTCTGCCATCTTCTCTCAGATTTTAACGGGAGCATCACGTCTGTTTCAGTTACCTCCATACTTAGAGCAGTTCCCTTTCCCCTGCTGTTATTTGTCATATGTAGGCGAGACTGGGGCTTCGATCGAAGGCCACATCACACATGGTGTCAACTATGGCTAATCTACATGTTTTAATTACGAATTATTGATGCTGTAACAACTTCCCCACGTGGTCTCCCCTATATTACATTTTTAAAAAAGCATTTATTTTGTCTGTCCAATTTTTCATCTGGGATTTATTTATTTGTTTCCCGATCTTACCATCCCGCCCTGTGTTCTCATTTGTCAGCCTACCTCTTTATCCGGATACACACCTTAAACTATGACGGTAATGGCGGACCAGTAACTAGATCGCGGAGTGCATCAGAGATTATCAGGAGAGAACAAATAAATGTGCAAAATAAAAAAAAAAATTAAACTTCACCAATTTTGTTTGAAGGGATACCGTGTAACCATTTCAAAGTTTACCACCGACATTAGTTCCAATTTCATTGGTTGCGAATCCTTCAAAGACGCTTAAAAGCCAAGGTTGCTGAAGCGTTAATTTTACCTTTCATACCAGGTTCTATATAATAAGAAATTTAAATTGGTGTGCTGAATCTCACCCTGTCATTATACACAGAGAGAGAGAGAGAGAGAGAGAGAGAGGAGAGAGAGAGAGAGAGAGAGAGAGAGAGAGAGGAGAGAGAGAGATGAGGGAGAGAGAGCTTTTGAAGGTTTCCTTTCCAAGTTTTTCATGCATATTAATAATTTTAATTTTATTTGTTTATTTTATCCTGTCTGAAATTCTTACTCGCAGAAAAGTCTGGAATGGCCACTTGGTGAGGTGTATTTAGTGGGAAACTCCGGCTGGCTCCTCCACCTTTGTTGTTCTTGTTAACCTTTGTCAAGCAAACAACTTATGGATGTCGTCTGACTGAGCGGTTCGACGCTGGAATGCAGACCGCGAGTTGATGACCGGGAAGCAGAAGCAGCGGTGTGGTCTTCTTTAATAGATTCGATGATCCGCCTATTTATTACAGGCCGATCGTCTGTAAATGACAGCAGGAATTACGTTCCGTAAAGACTTCGTCTGGCGACACTCTTCACACCCCTGACTCTAGAAGTTTGATGTTGTTGCGTCCATCAAGAGCGGGTTGGCGGTTCAGCAGTTGTGGTACAACGGGAAA